>JAHWGI010000960.1:1075000-1345000 GCA_029379305.1 Frankliniella fusca | reverse complement strand
AGGGCGCGGACCGCTGGGGCCGGCCGCACGTGGCCTCGCTCAGCTTCCACTCGCTGCTTAACCTGCGCCGCTGCCTCGAGACGGGTACGAACGAGCGCCTGTCAAGTTAAACCGAGCACAGTTAGTCGAGGGGGAAACAAATTTTGTGAAGTTTTGCTTAAATTTTCCCAAATTTTCCTGAATTTTTCTCATGTTTTCTGAATTTTTCTGAATTTCCCTGTGTTTTTTCTGAATTACGAGGTGTATAAAAAAATTCAGAGTTGTTTCCCCCTCGCAGTTAGTGCACAACGTGTACCTAAGTTTTGGGGGTCAGTTTAGTGCGGCCAATAGGGTGAGACACCTCTGAACTTTGACCACGTTGCGCGGTGGGTTGCCTGACTATCCTGGATTTGAAACAACAGTTGTTCATTTGCAAGGCCTTCAAAGTGCCTTTCAGAAAAAAATAAGCTACCGGCGGCCCAAATCTAAGATGAGCAACGCTCCATGCCACGCGGTCAACTTGAGTGATTGCCTCCGTGGTGGTGGCCCACATTTACTTGCAACTATGCAAACTTTTTCCGATGACATTGCTCTCCGCATTGGTGGTTTGTTCAAGAACGGCAAGGATGGAGATGGCTGGTTGGCGTGGCGGAGGACACGTGTCATGTTTGACGATATGCGCTCTTTCCCTCTGCCGCGCACAGGCGTCGTGATGCTGGACTGCGAGGAGCACGACCTGCCCGGCGTCGCGTACCGCGTCGTGGAGCAGATGGTCATCTCGGAGCTCATCCGGCCCAAGGACCGCGTGACGGTGATGCGCGCGCTCCTGCTGCGCCACCGTCACGTCAACGAGCACGAGCGCTTCCGCTTCGGCATGAAGAAGGCCTCCGTCAGCTACACTAGCCTGCAGGTGGGTGCAGGGTCTCTCGCTCACGTTGTCGATTGCCTTGATACTCGCGAGTGGAGTTCTCAATGTCAGCCAATATCGAGGGGAAAACAAATGAAAATTTTGTGCACCCCGTAATTTAGATAAGTTCAGAGAAATTCAGAAAAATTCGGGAAAATTCAGAAAAAATTGGTAAAATTCACGAAAATTTAAAAACAAATCTACTCAAAATTAAGACAAATTCAGTAAATTTCACAAAAAATCACGAAATTTGTACATCTAAATTTGGAGTTGTATCCCCCTTGGCCAATAAAGTATCACAGTCCTTTTAGGTCAATTTTATTGTGAAACCATTTCTGAAACGTCAACAGACCTCAGACACGACATATATCTTTTTTATATGCAATTCACTTGGCTTTGGTCGTTCTGGTGCCAGTCCCTAGCGGCGGCGGCGGAGGCTGGTCGGTGCCCTCTCTGCGCTGAGCCCGATGACTGCGAGTCTTACTACTACCAATCGTCTTCATATGTAATAAATTAGTTTTGCTAATTAATTTTGCAGTTCCTGCCTTTTTTTATACGTTTTCTTCTTTGCGCTCGAGTTTTCCTTCACACTTTAGTATATGCAAGTGCCACTCTGCAACCCTCAGCAGCCCACTTCTGTATTATATCAAATTCTATAGTTTATGTTTATTGTGTTGCCTCCAACAGGATTACTGAATATGCCTACGATTAATTTCAGTAGGATTCAAAGTGCATACCATACATTTGCTGTGACAAGCTTTATATGCAACATTATTTCAGTATTTTTATTTTCATTCATTGCTGCTTGATAAGATAAAATTTCATCAGTCATGTTGATTTAGTTTATCACTGTGCATGTGAGGACAGATCAACTTGTTAACATGCTTACAAATGCATCGTGCTTTCATTATACAGATAGAAATTGATAGAAAATTAAGTACTCTACCTTATCTTTAGAATTGTGCTTGTAAGCACTGAGCAGTTAACAACAATCAAATAGTATACTTTAAAAATAGTAGATAATATGTTTGAATATTAATTTTCTATTCTGGATTTATCCCTTGTAATTCTTCATTTATGTCGTGGATTTTTTTCCAAGTTTGTAAACAATCAATATATTACCTCATCAAAGTCAAATTAGGTAGAGTATTTACATAGCAGGAGCAGGAAAAAGTCCTTGTCCAAGTAGCATTGGTAGTTGAGCATATGTATGTACATGTACATACTGTACATTTTTAGCTAGAGATACAATTGATGAACAGGTTTAAATAGAATACTGCCACTAGTGACTTAAAAAAAAAAAAAGAAAATTAACTAACTTCTGCAAAATTTTGTAAATACAGTACCACTTTTGTTTTGCTTCGGCAAAAATGTTAAGTTGTTGTCACATGGAACCATGAAAACTTACTAACACTGCATTTGCTGTTTTCCTTTGTTCTAGAATCTGAATGATGACAAACGGACACGAATTCTTCCACCTCAAACTACTCTGAATGCTTCCCTCAAAGATGGTTATAACAACTCATCAAATCACAATGATGGAAAGCATAAGGATAGTCTTGTAGTAAGCATCTATTCATTAAATTATTTTGACATTGATTCTATAACAGATTTATTGTAAGCGCTCTATTTATTTAATGGCAGATTGACATGAAGGAAGAAACCACCTACAGCTCTTCCACTGAAGACCTAAATAAAAAAGGGACCAATGATAGCATTTTGAAAAGAATACCTGTGGGAGCAGAAGCAACAACTGTCTTGGTTGGCTCTGTAGACTTTTTGGAACAGCCTACAATTGCTTTTGTTAGATTGGCTGAGGGTAGCCTTATGCCAGCTATTACAGAGGTAAGTGATAGTGACAGTGGCAGTATACAAAGATAATTCTTAAAACTTTTTATTCTTAGTGAAGACAGATTTGTTTGATATTGCTTGAAACCCGTAGGATAAGTGTAATCTTTAATTTTTCTCAAGGTGTCCATTCCTGTGCGATTCATCTTTATACTATTGGGCCCAATTAATGCAGATATGGATTACCATGAGATAGGTCGTTCTCTTTCTACTTTAATGGCAAATCAGGTGAAAATTATTTACCTCTCACTCATTCATTGGTGAATTGTGAAGTGATATTAATAAAGTGATAATTTTATGGACATTGAAAATTTTTTTTCCTCTGGTGGACAGTCCTTTCACCAAATAGCCTACAAAGCTGAACATAGAACTGAGTTGTTATCAGCAATTAATGACTTCCTGGACTGCAGTATAGTGCTTCCTCCTGGGGATTGGGAACGCCAAGATCTCATTCCCTTTGATGACATTAAGGCCAAAAGTGATGCTATTCGTCGTCGGAAAACCACCAAATTACTTGAAACAGATGAGCTCCAAAAAGGTAGTGTTCATACCTTAAAACCTGAGCGGTATCTATGTCTTGATTGTATTTAATTTTTTTTCCCATAATAGCCTTACTGGAACAAGCCGCTAAGAAAGCTCTGCGCCCTGATCCCTTGAGACGCACAAAGAAACTGTGGGGTGGCCTTGTTAATGATGTTAAACGTCGCCTACCTTTCTATCTATCTGATTTCAAAGATGGTCTCAATTTACAAACAATAGCAGCAGCCATATTCATGTATTTTGCAGCTCTATCTGCTTCTATCACATTTGGTGGCCTAATGGGTTTGTAGAAATGTTGTTCTTATTGTGTAATGTTCACATTCAAGTTAAAAAAATTAATCTGTGATTCATATTACCTTACAGCTGATAAAACTCAAAATATGATTGGCATATCTGAAACACTGGTTGCTACCTCAGCAGCAGGCGTCATATTTGCTCTTCTTTCTGGTCAACCTCTTGTGATAGTTGGAGCTACAGGCCCACTTTTGCTTTTTGATGAAAGTCTTTTCAATGTAAGTAACTTTAAAACCTTTCTTCTTGTATAAATGAAGTACTAAGTAATATCTGGTATTCATTCTTTAGATGTGCGATTCTTATGGGATTAATTATCTTTCTATGAGAGTCTTCATTGGAATCTGGTTATTTGTGATTGCATTTTTTGTAAGCTGTGTTGAAGGCAGTGTCTTTGTGAAAGTGTTCACGCGGTTTACGGAAGAAATATTTGCTTCTCTTATCTGTATTATTTACATTGTTGAAAGTGTAATGAAACTATTCAAGGTAAGTTTTGATTAGTTGACAACATTAAAAATGCGAAAGAATGTTTGAATTAGAATTGTTTAAATTTCAGATCTATGAAATACATCCACTCATGTCATTGGCAGACTACTGTGAGGGTTCGGGAAAATATATACCATTTGGTACCTGGAATCCCCTTGAAAATATCACTGACCTTGGCAATGAAGACATTACAGATAAAACCACACTGTGAGTCTTCAAGGAAAAATTATCCGGTTAAAACCATATTCTAAAAGAATAAATACATTTCAAAAATTATTTTTTGCCCAGGTGGAATACCAGTACCATTAGTTCAACACTTGGCTATGGCACTATCAAGGACCTGCCAGTGAGAAATCAACCAAATACTGCACTATTTTGTACCATTTTAGCATTAGGAACATTTTTTATTGCATATTATTTGCGTCAATTCCGCAACAGCAAATTCCTTGGCAGAAGTGTTAGTAAATCTTTTCATGCTTTTGAATTGTCTGCTAAAATTTAACATTTCTAGTTCCCAACACAATATAAATACTTCTATCAACTTTATATTTTCCTGTTTTCAGGCTCGCCGAGCATTAGGAGATTTTGGTGTACCCATTGCCATTATTGTGATGGTATTGATGGATTATTTAATCCCAGGAACTTACACTGAGAAATTGAAGGTACCCGAAGGTTTATCCCCATCCAATCCTGAGATTCGAGGTTGGATTATTTCTCCAACCGGAGGAAGCGAACCAATCCAGTGGTGGGTAGCGTTTGCCTGTGCGGTACCTGCTCTTCTTATCTATATTTTACTATTCATGGAAACACATATATCTGAGTAAGTTTATGAATGATGACTGCTTAATTAAGTTCCAATACCTATAGCTTACCAGAAAATCCAACTTAACTTTTGAATAATTTTAGGCTTATCATTGACAAGGAAGAGAGAAAACTACAGAAGGGCTCAGGGTTTCATTTGGACATAGTGCTAATATGCATTCTTAATATGGGTTGCGGATTTATGGGTGCTCCATGGGTGTGTGCTGCTACAGTGCGATCTGTAGCTCATGTATCGGCTGTCACAGTAATGTCCAGAACTCATGCTCCTGGTGATAAACCATATATCATAGAAGTTAAAGGTATTCATTGATGCCAATTCAAAAATATATTAGGTGTGGCATCTGGCCTCAAGGCTGCGTCCATAAACCTATTAATTCTCCTTATTACAGAGCAACGTCTCAGTGCCCTTTTGGTAGCAGCAATGGTTGGGCTCTCAGTCTTAATGGCCCCTTTACTTCGCCTTGTGCCTATGTCAGTGCTCTTTGGAGTCTTTCTATACATGGGCATCTCTTCAATTTCTGGTATTCAATTTTTTGAGCGCCTAAAACTATTCTTCATGCCTGTGAAACACCATTCATCAGCGCCGTATGTTAGAAGAGTCAGTAATATTTTAAAATTATTATTTTGAGTGTGTTTAGATTTTTTTTTGCAAGAGCTCCAATTCATGTACATGTATGCTTCTTTCAGGTTGCAACATTTAAGATGCATATGTACACATTAATTCAACTGTTATGCCTCGTAGCTTTGTGGGTTGTGAAATCAACTCAGCTGTCACTTGCATTCCCTTTTTTTTTGTTACTAATGGTTCCCCTACGAGCCCAACTAAGCCGTGTTTTTACACCAATTGAACTGAGAGCTGTAAGTAATTTATCACATTTTCCAACTTTATTTCTCAAAGGGATTAGTTGTTTATTTTACTAATCCTATTTCGTATTTTTCAATTCAGCTGGACAGCAACAAACCTGATGATGATGATGATGAACCTGATTTCTATGCAGAAGCTCCACTTCCAGTGTAAATACATATTAATAACATAACCATTCCAAAGCACTCAGGAAATTACAACTTATAAGGTCCCCCAGTTGTGACATATTATTATTACTTGAAGCCCACTTTTATGCTATAGCACACTAATAAGGTCCATTGAAATAAAAATAAATGAATGTTGTGAATGAAAGTACAGTAGGACAGTTTGGGCTGTGATGGAGTAACTTAAAAATATGTTAATTTGTGCTGGAAAAAGTGCACAGAGTTAACAAACTTATGACTTTTTAGCTACATGTGAACATAGAGGTGATGTATGTTGTATATGTTTTCTTTTCCTGCTTAAAATATGATTCAAGTGCTGTGTTTATTTCATTAGACTTTTTTTAAATAGCTCAATTCAACAAAATCAATGAATTTCTTTTAAACAGTATTTAAGTAAATTGTCCTGTGATTCTAAAGCAAATTATATCATAATGTAGGCAAGTATGTATGTATTTTAAGATATGTGCCTTTCCAGTATCTTCTATTACCACTATAGGATTATGAAAATATTTTCAGAATTTTATGGAGAGTTGGATCTTTGTGATGTGTTAAGTAGGATTTGTGATTATTAAGGTAAAATAGATTTTGCTTAGAATACCAACCCTAGAAATCAGAAAAGTTAGGAATGATGAAGAATTCTGTGAAGGTTAATTTTGAAACAATGCAAATTGACACTGTTAGCCTGTAATCCTAACCATCCTAACTAAACCACATTTAATCTTAAGTCTCCACTTAAGGAACAGTAATGCTGCAGACTCTATTCCTGTGATAATCTCTTTCAAACCCAAGCATGGATGCTTTCACTATTTTCTTTCCCTTGTGTATTGCCCTTAAGATTAAGTATAGTGCTTGCTCAAAAAATCTGGTACTTGATGATAAATTTTTTTTAAAGAAAATGCTTGGTAGTGAATTCCTTTCCTTCAGCTATCCGAGCAAATGTCTTTTTGTGCTTGTGCCAAAAATGTTCTATCATCTCTCCTACACTTCTGTTTCTTTTAGTCATAAATATTCCCACTACATAAAAATGAAATTGCAGTTGCGGCATACTATCAGTTACTGACATAATTCTAAAACTGATAAAAAATTGACTTATGCAGAAGTAAGGTGTGTGTGGATAGTAATATAGTCCTGCTTGTGCCAATGCAACTGATTACTTTGAAAGCAACAGAAGCCATTTCATAAAGAAAACAAAGGATTTTGCTTTTGGAATGAGCAGATACGTTGATTATTTTGTAATAAAATTGGAATTCTTTTATGAAACATGCAATTCAAGCTTGGTGCTAAGACAATTGACTTGTACATATTTGAGTTTTAGAAAAAATGTACATATGTTTACTCACATTCAGTTGATTTACCTGTGAGTAGATTTTATGAATTACTGATTAGGAATTATTAAAATGTGTTGTTTAATAATTTCAATTTCTATTCAAGTCTGTATATTTTTGAATATTTTAACTGAAGGTATACCTTTGGTTCCACCAGTATTACTCAGCTACTTTCTTTGTTCTGTTTTCGTAAAGTGTACTATCTTGAATAAATTGAACTATTTATTATCCTCATTGTATTGCTTGTCCTATAGTTTCAATAAGCTTGAAAGTGGGCTTATGCAAATGACCTGGTGTTTATATATCTGTCAGTCTGCCTGCTTGTTCCACCAAATATACAAGAGCAAGAGACTTTCAAAAGTTGAATGCGGTAGAAAGAAATTTCTGCAAGGAAAGTTAAGTAATTTAATTTAAATATCACATCACCTTCAAGCTACCTCCATTTCATTATCATCATTATCATCATCATCGTCTTCATCGTCTTCATCTTCTTCATCATCTTCATCTTCACTTTCATCACTACCAGACTCATCCTCTTCACTGTCTGACCCCAGCCACTCCTCATTCTGATCATTTGGAACCAAAACTTTCCATTCATTTAATTTGTGAAGATCTGAAAAGCAAGAAAAAGTTGACACGTTACCACAAGCTTGGAAATCATCTTATGACTAGAGAATCATAAAACACTACTTGCCTAAGGAATAGAAGTCATTATATGTAAATCGCCTGTCACCATCTTCTGTCATACCTCCAAATAAATAGAGAACACCATGCTTAACAACCAATCCACAACTCATACGAGGGGAAGGTGAGAAAATAGTTGACACACTTTTCTCATCTACAAAATCGGTGGTGGTACTGGAAATAGCAGGTCCCATGGTCACTTTAAAGACACCATCATCTGATAAAGTTGTGACAGCAGGGGCTTCAATCTAGGAAAAAGAAGAATACAAAAAATAAAGTCACAAATAGTCACACAGAGAAAGGATTTTAAACACCTTAAAAATTAAAACGTTTACCCACTTCCATTTCATTATCTTGGTTTTCATCGGACTCCTCACCACCATCATCATCACAGTCCATTTCGTCACTGTCTTTAGCTTTTCTTCGTTTGCGCTTTGTTTCTTTCTTTCCACTAAGAGACACTGCGGTCCAAAACATCTCATTAAAAATGGAACTAAAGATTTAGTGCATGTAAGATAAGTTGCTTATTTGCTTGTGCTGTTCCTACCTGCTCTCCACGAGAACTTCTCAGTATCAAGAATATAAAAGTCATTGAAAAAAGTCCCAGCAAGATTTTCATCATCATCTTCTGTATCAAACACTCCTCCAAATGCATAAGCCTTGTTAGAAGAGCCCATAGCTATTGACATTCCACATCTCGGGGATGGTCTAGCTCCTCCCTGTTTCAAAGGCTGCCACTTCCACTTAGTAAAAGTTTGGTCATGCTCTGGAAGATGTAAACCAAGAATCACAAAATTGAATATTACATATGAGTAGAGAAGTTTGATGATTTCTTTGAACATTCTTACTTTCAGGAGACAAAAGGAACATATCAGTATGAACAGTGCCTTTATCGACATCTTTTTTAACACGTTCCTTGCTGTAACCTCCACAAATCAGTATTTTACCATCAGCCAAGGGAATCATTTGGCAACCAGATCTTGGAGCAGGTGGTGTTCCTGGGAACAAAAGCAATACAAAACAGAACCATGATTTAAACATACCAATCATAAGGTACACAAACACATACCTGAAGGAACAATTTTCTTCCAAGAATAATTCTCAAGATCAAAAGCATAAACATCATTGAAATATTTATAATCCCTCAGATTGTCATGGAAGCCTCCAAACACCATGAGATGTTTTTTTAAACATACCATACGATGGCCACTGCGTGCTGATGGTCCACCAGGAGAACTGAGGAATGTTTGATTGAAAACTAATTACTAACAGAATAGGAGAGATAATTCAATACAATTGCACACAATGCTTACTTGATTTTTTCCCATTGCTTTGTTGACATGTGGTACACCCACAAATCTTTGTAATGATAAAACTGTGACTGGGTAGGACTAGCATACTCTCCACCAAATACCCACAGTTGACCTTTATTAGCTGCCACAGATACCATTTGATGACCACTACGTGGGGGAGCACTGCTAGGTGCCTTCAACACTTTCCACTCATTACGAGGTATATTAAAGATGAAAAGGTCATTGTACAATGCAATCTGAGAAAAAAAAAGGGGGGAAAAAAACCAATAAACAAGACATGTGGAATTGACATAGAATACTCTCACTAAAATAAGAATTACATACAGTTTGGCCATTAAAATACTCGCCCCCAAATAGAATTAGTTCTTCTTTTTCTGGATGAGCAACAAGAGAAAAGTTAACACGCCGAGAGGGTGGGTTAACTATGTGCTCCACAACCTCGCATCTTTTTCGTTCTTCAGCTTCTATTTGAGCAACTATACTTTCAATATCATCCTGGAATCGTAGAATAAGACGATGACAGCATTAGCAAGAAAAAATAATAATAATAATAAAGTATGACGAACTAAAGTTACAGTAAACTGAGTGTAAACCAATGAGAAAAATCTATTATCTGCTGTGCGGAAAAAATTGAAAGCGAGACAAGAAAATGTTTAAAATGTTGAGAAGATATTGGAAAGGGAATGGTCAAATGACGGGGGGTTAAAGATATAAACCGCAACATACCTCTCCTATCGCAGCTAGTTCTTTCTTCTGTTTGGCTGATAACTTCTTTTCCGTTTTAGCCGCTGTCTTTTCAGCACCTTTGCCCTTCTTACCTTTCTTGTCCTTTTTACCCATCAGAAAAACTTCCAAACACACGTGTCCAAGTGTGTCCACGATCCAAGATTTATAAACAACCGCAACCGCATTAGCTGAAACTGAAAGTTCCAAACGAGAAGAAGAAGTGAGGAATCTCCAGTATGAAGATGAATCCACCACTCCACCACCTGGCCAATCATTTGCAGCGATTTGAAGACGACTAAATAAAGTATGTTTGAAACAAATCAACTGGCTCAATGGATAATTGTTCTTGGTAATCTAAGTAAATGCCCGTTTTCTTTGATATGTTTTGGTGGCAGGTGGCAGTGGCAGCAATAGCAATCTTGCCGATTCCTTCTTTCTTCTTTCAACTTCAGACGTTTGTTGTTTGCTATCCAGGTGGCCGTGACAGTTTATTTTCAAAATCCGAAAATCCGATCCGATCTCAAACATCTGCATTAAACAATCAAGGGATGAAGCATCGTCGGTCGTTGCTTGCACTGGATGTGTGTAATGATTTGCCTATTACAAGGAACCTGCTTTGAGAGTTCTCGCAGTAAAAGTTTTCCCCCCAAATACTGATCGGTAGGTTGATCGTTGGACATGAGTCACGAAGGTTATTGTGCTCGACTTGACTTGATTCCTCAAAGAATCCTTGTAGAAACTTATTTTTTATCTCTGGTATGGTTGTCTTTTCCTTTTTCCAGAGTTGATGTGTATTGTTCTGAATTCTTCAGTTCTTTTTCTATACGTGTTTTTTTCTATTCTTTTCCAGAGTACGATCTTAGTGGAATGGATAATTCTGGCAAACCTAACGTACCTGATGGGTTGATTGTGGATTCACACCCAGATATTCTCAACCCGCACTCTTTTGGTGAAGCACTTGAAGATGTTGAACATCCAGCATGGATTAGCACCACCAGCTTCTCAGAATCTTGTGGCAGTTACTTGTCTCGTATCTCCAGTTTATGCCTTGAATCCAAAGAGAGTGAATTTTCAGAAGCAGATGACTGTAGAATTGTTCCAGAACACAGTCAAGAAGCTAGTAATGCTGAAGGAAATTTCTGTTTTGAAGAACCTGGTATGAATTTCCAATTTGAAGAGACTAGTGACAGTCATAAAGTTGGACATGCTGCTCTCATTTTCCAAGAAGACAACAATCCCTTTACTGTCTCAGGAAGCCTTCAGTCACTGTCAAGCTCCTCTAAAACCATCTACGCTAGCCCCAGATCAACCTCTGGGCGTCAATTTTTTATTGCCAACAACAAGTCTTTGGCAGGGAGAGCAATCCAAAGGCAGGGAAGTCTTTACAGAGAGCGTGCTCCAAGTGAAAATGCGTTGGATTTTAGTAATTTAAAGAGTGTACAAGAATCTAAATTAAGTCAGTCACTTCATGATGTTTCCAGCATTCCTTCAAATGGTTTGAAAAAACCTGCTCGGAGATCTGCAGGAGCATCTTTATCTACTCTTTGCTTACGCAATCGGTCAAGGGATTCTGGTTTTGTTCAGTCAGAGAGTTTACAAAGCCTTAATAGTGGAAGCCGGAACTATGATCATGTTGAAAGTAAGGTGAAACGTTACATTCAAGACATAAAGGATGCTGATGCAATACGTCGAAAGGAACGTGCCAGGAGTAGAACTCTGTGTGCAAGTGACCAAAAACCACCTCTAGAAAAGGATTACTTTGAATGTGAAGATATCAGTATTGAAGGTATTATTCTGAAACTAAAACAAGACCTATATGATAAGGACCGTCTTATCTCAAAGCTGCAAGAGGACTACAACTGTCTTTTGGGAAAATATGCTGAAGCTGAGAATAAAATAGACAAGCTTAGGTTTGGCTGGCATGAAAATCCTTCAGCCTCAGGTCACGGTCATTCTCTCTCTCCCCCCAAAAAGCAGCAGAAAAGTAACAATTTTCTACTTCCAGTCCAGACCCCAACTCTTAGTGAAATAGACAATTACAGTTTATCAAGTTCTGTGTTTAATATTGATGAATTTGCCACTCCTAATTCAAGTTTTGATGGACGAGGAGGTGTGCAGAATGTCAACCTAAAGAACAAAAAATCTAAGGAGGTTGTTGTGAGCGCTCCCCTTCGACCGATTTCACGCTTGTACTGTACATCTGTTCGCTTGGACCGAGTCATGACCCCTCTACAATCAAGATCTTCTGTAGACGAACATTCTGTGGCTGCCACACAAGATGATAGCAATGTATCCAATAAGAAGAAACAGATGATTGATGGTGGATTACCAGAAACGACTATGCTGGAGGGTACCACTGATACAGGAATAGACACCTTTTGTCCTTTAAGCATAGAAGGTGTGTCTACAACTCCTCATCAAACAGATCCGGAACCTATTGGCCATCTCCCTCATGAGGATTTAATGTTGAAAGTAAGTGAATTGATCTTAACAAATATCCTAATGTTATGGCATCTGCACTTTTGTTTACTTTCTTTGCTCTTTCAATTCCAGGTGCAGCGTTGGCAAAAGAGTATTCCCACATCAAATCATTCTCATCCTAAATTTTCTCCACCTTCTAAAAGTAGCTCACGTAAGAGGAATCAATTGCCATATAACAGCTTTGAAATGATGGGGCAACCACAGAATTTTAAATTTTCGGACCATAATGTCAATAAAAAAAATTACTCAAGCATTGGAATTCAGGTTAACGAAGGTGACAGTCTTGATCTCCCTTCTACTATCAGTAGAATGAGTACCCCAATGGTCCCTTGTTTGAATTTAGAAGAACTGTCTGGATGCACTGATGACTTCAGTGGCAGTCTTCTTTTAAGTGAATGTGGGAGGAACAAGTCAACCAGACATGTACCCTCAGAATCACAGCCTAGTTCCAAAGTTAATTTTGACTCTCATTGTTCTGGGCCATCGAAAAGCTTCTCATCCAATATTGAAATTTCTACCTCTGCAAAGCACATATGTGAAGGAAGTTGCCAATACTGTGGTTCAAGCTTGAAATCAAGAGGAAAGTATGTCATTTCAAACAAGAGGAAAGAAGAAAGAAACAATCAATACTCTTCTGAAGAAAAACATTGCTCACCGAGAAACCAAGCACCTTTGCCTTCAAGGAAACACAGTGTTGAGAAATCTATATCTCAGTTAAGTGGCTCAGAGTTGGCAAAACTAGTGTCAATTATATGGAAAGACCAAGATCATGTTGTGCCTACCAGCCCAGAAGAGGAAAAATCATTTCAACATGCTTTCAAAACACTTGAACAAAAAATGAACTCTCTGAAAAGCTCTGTGAATTTGCAAACATTTGTCAGCCTACTTGATATTTTATTGGAAAAGGGCCCTTCCAAAGGTTGTGTTTGCCGCCATGACCACAGCATTCCTAGTTCCAGAAATATAACAATGTCATCATATCCTCCTGTGCAAGAAACATCTGTTGTTCCAGATTGTTCTGACATGGTAAGCCTGTAAATTTCCCTAATCATCTGTTCCATGATTTAAATTCGGTTACCGTATTTACACGAAAATAAGACGCACCCCTGTTTCAAGCATGCAAATTTTGAAAAAAACGTTAATTGCCGAGTATTAGACGCAGGCTCAGAATGACCTAAGGTAGTTTGTCATAGCCGTAAGTTTACACATTTGCACGCGTTTCGAAAGCTCACTAATCCGAAACTCCGGCACGGGCTCCACCTACCGGCGGCACTTTGACAAACTACCGGTCATTTTTGAGCTGAGCGCGGCATTTTGCTCGTTTTGCACTTTGTACCCGAATATAAGACGCACCCGATTATAAGACGCACCCCACTTTTTGAGACCGAAAAAAGTGAAAAAAAAGTTCGTCTTATTTTCGTGTAAATACGGTAAAAAAAAATTTCATTATTGCTCACTCCACGATGTATTTTAATAAAAAATGTTGCTTAACATTGTATTTGTCTGTTTACAACAGGATGGGTCTTTGCTGCAGTGCTTGGAAGAAATGGATCAGTATACTCATCAGGTATGGGCAAAGACTGAATCATTTTTGGAAGTTTTGAATTCAGATAAGTGTAATCCATCAATCAAAACTTAATACTAATTCTGTAAAATTTTTAATCTTGAGGCCATTTATAAAACAATAAATTTAAGTAGTTTGGGTTGACTTATTTAGTCAGGTTTCAATCCATCTTTTACTACTTTATTACTGAATTTTGTGCTGGGAATATGCATGTTAAATGCAGATTACAAATAAAAATTGTCAGAAAATTTTACTTGTTTAACTGTGAGCATTTATTTCTGTGATCAAACATCCCAGTTACTTTTAAACCATAATTAGTTTGTATTTTATCGTGATTATCAATTTTCCCGTTTCTTTTGTTTCTTTGTGATAATTTGTCAATCAGTATTCTATTTTATTAGAGTGTAAGACAGTATGATCTCAGTGTTGGTATGTACAGGTGCTGTTTTCATTTTTGAAATCAGCTGCATTGTGTATGTAAACAATATGTTTTGTAACTTTTCCTCTTAACATGTGTGTTAGGAAAGAAAATGTTCTTTTAGTACCTTGATTTGATTCTATGACTCTTAAATATATTTATTGAGTACTTAATGTGATTTTGTTGAATCAATACTAGTCGCATGGGGCCAAGTGTATCTGTAAGCTGTCAATGTGAAATGTATCTTACTGTTTAAAATAAATACATACATAATATTTGAAATTAGAACAAAAATTTAATCTCAAATAAAGTTGCAGGTTTTCTACATGGAATGATACTGACTAGGAAATTCTTCGGCATTTCATAAATGCTTATACATGGTAAAATGCAGTTTGTACCTCTAACAAGTGATGGTTACAATCATGAAACTCATGGGGTAATTGATAAACAGTAAAATATTTCACTAAAAGCTAGTACTTAAGCACCTAATATTGTCATTGCACAGTAAATTAAAAAAAAAAAAACATTCCTGGGACTCTACAGATAAACTTTCAACATATAACAGGGTAAGTAAAACTGAACAGGTCTTCTGATTTGAAACAACAATTGCATTATCTTATGCAGCTATCTTGGTCACAGAGTCGTGGATAGCTTGGGCCACATGGTCTATGTTGTTAGTTGTCAGACCAGCAATGTTGATCCTTCCAGACTTCAATAAATATACATGATGCTCTTTGACCATATTTGCCACTTGGGATTCTGCAACACGGAAGAGGATAAGACACAGAAATGCATTATTTCCATGAAAACAGCTGGAAGACATACCTGAAAGACCAGTGTATGAAAACATTCCAATCTGGTTGGTAATGTGGTCCCAATTTCCTGGAGTCTGCAGCTTCTGCAATCGTTCCTTCAGTCCCTGGCGCATTGTCAAAATTCTGCTTGACATAGTTTTGATGGCATCCTCCCTAAAGCAAAAAAATTATTTTATATAAAGTGCTTCAATTGCAAGGCAGGGGAGAAAATAAATGCTGCTCACCATTCTTTGTACAGTTTGTCATCATTGAGGACAGTAGAGACAATTCGTGCTCCGTGATTAGGTGGGTTGGAGAAGTTTCCTCTAATGAGCAAAGTTATCTGTGACTTCACCTCTGGAATACACTGCTGGTTCTTCATAACAACAGTCAGGTTGCCAACCCTCTCATCTAGATGAAGATAAATTGAGTGAGAATGTGAACATCTGATGTTCACCACAATGTGGAAGAAATCAATGTCTTACTGTAAAGTCCAAAATTCTTGGCAAATGACTGTGAGCAGAACAATTCAAACCCTCGCTGCACAAAGTAGCGGACAGCATGGGCATCTTTGACAAGATCTCCAGAAGCAAATCCTTGGTAGGCCGAGTCAAAGAAAGGAAACAGGCCTCTCTCCTAAAATGAAGGACATATTTGAACATGTAACTCACACAATCAGTTTCAATAAGGCAATAAAATACGTAAAATTTGCTTTACCTCTATAACATCAGCTATCTGCTTCCATTGATCTGGAGTAGGATCACAGCCAGTAGGGTTGTGAGCACAAGCATGCAAAATGATGACTGCACCCTTTGGCGCATTCCTCAAGTCTTCCAACATGCCATCAAAATCAATGCTCCTAGTTGCAGGGTTCCAATAACGGTACTGACGAGCTTGGGTGAATCCAGCATTGGTAAATATGAGACCGTGATTTTCTGAAAATATTAGAACAGTTAATACAGGTCTCTAAAATTTGTAAAGAATCGCATAACTTTACTGCTTACAGGGAAAAGAAAATTAACATTCTTACCCCAAGTTGGAGTTGAGTAGTAGAAAGTTGTCAGCTTGAGGTGCTTCTGAAGAAAGTCAGCACCAACTTTTAAAGCTCCTGTGCCACTCAGAGTTTGGATTCCAAAAGCCCTTCCTTCCTTCCAGGCTGAGCTATCAGCTCCTAAGAGCATCTTGGTTGCAGCAGAGGTAAAAGTGTCCAAACCAAGAACAGGTAGATATTCATGGTTCAGCTCTTCATTGGCTGCCATCTGCTGTTCAGTTCTCCGAACAACAGGTAAGACCCAGGGTTTACCTTCATTGGTGCGATAAGCTGAAAGAGGAACAAGTTGTTAGTTAGATACGTCACTCTCAGATAAAGGCCACGTTATCGCAATTTGACCCCAAGCTGACCTAAACAAGAAACAAACTTGACCTTTGAACTCTATCAAAATCATTCATATGACATGAAAAGGGAATGAAAGCAAAATCGAGGGCTTGATAGAAATTTAGTTGCCTTAACACTGAAGCTGGTTGGACATATTACCAAAGATCGAAACATCTGATACAAAAAAATCAAATAATCATGAAATTATTCTTCTCATTGAATCCTTACCTCCTACGCCAAGGTTTACTTTCTTCGGATGATTGTCATCCAAGTACGCTTTATTCAGAGCGAACACTTCAATGGGAGGGCCGAGCTCCACACAAGAAAACCAGGAAGAAGACATCTTGACAAAAGTTTGAAAACTGGACACCGTTGACAGCCGGCGAAGCGAGCTTCTGAATGCTTCGGAACAAGTGGCAGACGGTGTTGGAATCCAGTGCCGATTTATACGACCCTTGACCTTTCAAGGTCGTGTTCCATACACAACCCTATAATTTTCTCCCTCCCCAACCATCTCAAATAGATTTCTTCTGATTCTCGTAATCTGATAATAACACTCTACGGTTATTTTGAATTGATAAGAGACCTGCAAAATGAAAAAAGTTAAAGAAAAATAGAGAAGTGACCTGACACGACCGATCTCTGGCGGCATGTCCTCGGCAGAGTAGCAGTGCTGCCAGATTGGGCGGAATTCCGCCGATTGGGCTGAAAATGGTCATGAGTGGGCGGGTGGAAAATCGGGTTTGCGGAATTCCGCATTTTGGGCGGAAAAGAATTTTAAAATCCGCAAATTGGGCGGAAAAGCAAACTTTTGCGGTTCTTAGCGTTTTCTGACCAAAAACTGAGGCTTTAGTAAAGTTTTATTCTTGAAATAATCATTCGACTTACTTTTCTTAAAAAAAATTTAAACTGGCGGTTTTTGGGCGGATTGCCGTTGTTAACGTGCGGAATTGGGCGGAAAAGTAGTGGGCGGATTCGTGGCGGATTGAGCGCCCTCTAGCGGCGGACTCTGTGGATGGGAATCTGGTAACACTGCAGAGTAGAACGCCCCTCTGTATTGAGCAGTCCGAACAATTTCCTGTCGTCTGTGTTTACATACACCATTTTCAATTTCAGTGTAATTGTCTTTGTTGTTATTTTTTTCGAACAATGGCTGTATTATGTATCCGCCTGTTGTCCTGTTCACAGTGTAATAATTCAGTGTAGCCCTTCTTATTAAAGTAAACCCCTATTCCTTGACCAGGTTTCGGAGTTTTCTCCGGAGTAGGTTATTGGGAGCTTTGTTCCTACCCGTTTTAAGCTGTCACCTCAGGCCCAAGCACCTTTAGTAAGATCAAATATGAATCGTCCCCCGGGACGACGGCTGCATGAATTCAATCATGTGAGCCTTTGTGTCAAATATATGATATTCTTTCTCAACTTCATATTTTGGGTATGTATCTTCAAATTTATGAAAAGTAATTTGATTTCTTATTGTTGTTCATTTTTTGATTATGAGGAACCAGTAGTAGAATTTTTTTCCCCTACATGAGTATTTTGCACCTGTGCTGATCCCTGCGTCTGCCTTTTATCAACAACCTTATTTTCATTGCAGTTATTTGGTGGATTGCTCATCGGCATTGGTCTTTATGCATTTGTGGACAAATGGCAAGATAAAGAATTTGTCAAAGTCGAAAATATCTATGATGTGATCTTAAATGTTTCCCTGGTAATGATATTAGCTGGTGGTGTCGTGTTCATTGTTAGCTTTGCAGGCTGCGTCGGTGCATTAAGAGAAAATACATGCTTATTGAAGTTTGTAAGTGTAAACCCATGGTCTGGATTCAAATGAATATGAGCACAGTCTGGGTTTTACTGGAGTTGTGTGATTACCGTATTGTTGGTAACTAACCTAATACAATTTGTTCCTTTCCAGTATTCTCTGTGCCTTCTAGTTTTTTTCTTGTTAGAAATGGCAGTAGCCATAATGGGCTTTGTATTCCCTCATACTATGCAATCCTTACTTGAGGAAACACTCTCAGATAAAATAATTCATATGTATAGAGAGGATGATGATCTCAAGAATTTCATTGATTTTGCCCAGCAAGAGGTATTTTATAACCTTTTCAAATGAAATATATTTCTGTTCTTCAATATTTAACCCTAGTTCTTTACGTACTTAATAATTTGACAGTTCCGTTGCTGTGGCTTGAGCTCCGAAGGTTATATGGACTGGTCCAAAAATGAGTATTTCAATTGCAGTTCTCCTAGCGTAGAGAGGTGTGCTGTACCTTACAGCTGTTGTATAAATGCCACAGATATTTCGGCAAGTTCTTCTTCCTAATAATCAATCAAATACTTATTCAGTAATTATAATATTTTTAACTCCCGTTTCCTTTTTCTTTTTTTTTTTCATTGCCATTATTTAGAGTGGGCTAGTAAACATCATGTGTGGGTATGGAGTTCAGAATCGTCCTGTAAGTACCAATAGGTATAATACTCTTAGCATTTCAACCGGCCATGAACTGTTATTGACTCTTATCATTTACAGGTGGCTGAGGCAAGCAACCTTGTTTGGGCCAGTGGATGTATAGAAGTAGTGAGAGCCTGGGCAGAGAGAAATTTGTACTTCATTGCTGGTGTAGCTCTTGGTGTAGCATTATCTCAGGTAAGCATATGTAATTCATGGTGTTTGCCATTGTTTCTTACCACTTTCACTGTTAATAATGGTGTTAAATCATTATTTTATCTTTTCAGTTATTGGTGATATATTTAGCCAAAACTCTAGAGGGGCAGATTGAATTGCAAAAATCTAGATGGCATTCATGAGTCATAACCTACCGCCTCGGATGAATTGTGTGCTTTTGCAGCAATTTGTGGTAGGTTTATCTTGCAACTACTAAGAATAGTATGATAAATAAGTTGTGATGACTATTGGCATTTTGTTCGTCCATCAACCCATCATTTTTTTTTTTTGCAATAGCTACTTGAAGTTGTCTTGAAATAGCAAATTACATGTGTGTGATTTCTAAAGCTTCCCATTTTTGCTACAAAGGTGCAATATTTTTGTCAGTGGAAAAGGACATGTCAGTTCTAGTCAGATATTTTCTTGACTTACACTGATGGTAAAATTTCTTCCAAATATACTGACCTGTGTTTCCTATGTCTCACAGCTTCATTCTTTGTGTTTCTGATGTAGTGCTTCTTCCTTGAAGTCTGACAACAGTCTGTAGACTGTGTTACTCTATTAGGCCTCAAATGTAGAGTAATGCTTCTCTTCATGCCCACTACTGGAGGCTGCACATTAATACTGTAAAGATCTGATGTGTTATCTTAGTTTCTTAAGTTAATTTTAGTGATTTTTGCACAATATTTATATTTTAGGGTTGTTATGTTTTAATCTATCTTCTTGCTTTATATATGTATATGTATCTAAACTTTGTGTTAAGATTTTATCAATTTAACTGCCTTGTGCCAACATATTTCACATAAATTTCCCGGCACTTGGTTTGATTCTTTTAGGTGTTCTAGTTATTTGAGACCAGTACTCTTTAAGCAGATAAGAGAACATTCAGTTTTTTCAAAAAGCACATTTTGTGGTATTTTTAACCTTTGAAGGGTGCATCTTCTGAATTCAAATTCATATGCATACTTCTTGGTGAACAATGTGATACTGACTGGAGAGTGTAAAGTAGCATCAGTAAGTGTGAGTTGTCTCTGTTACATGACTTATTTCTTGGCTGGCCTGCCTAGCTGTGATCTAGTAATACTTCAGTGATAATATGTAAACTATAATTTCTAAAATTGTGTATCTTGTAATAGACATTGTAGCACACTGACCTTCCATGCCATTTTTGGAAGAGCTGGTATTATTGTCAAAGGAGCAATATGTAAATAAATTTACTAATTTTAACCGACCTTGTACAGTGCTCACAGTGCTGTGGTAATTGAAATAATAGTCAGTGTCATTTAGATCAGATTTCAACTTGTTCCCTAATTTACATCATGAACCTCTATATCACTGAGATTTGGTTTCTTACTTTTATCTTGAAGAAAGTTGTTTTGAGTTTGGAACTTAATTCAGTGAAATGGAGAAGCTGAAGAATTCAACAAGAAGTGGTTTAATGTGTGTAATTTTATTCATACAGTCTTTGAAACTAAATGCTTGGACTCTTTATAAAATCTGTAATCACCAGCTATATTTTTATTAAGCATTACTCAGTACATTAACATAAGAAATTCACTTGTCTTTTGGAAGAGCTTTGTTATCTCTGTAGATGACATAATTTAGGGCAGTTGCTAACCCTAGCCAAGCTAAATATGGTAACATGAGAAGACCAGCCGGTTTGTGAACATTATAAAATGCAAATGCACACAAAGCCACATTGACGTCCAGCACTGCTATCTCCACAAGAGACTGGAAAAAAACAACAAAGAAAAAATATTGCTCTCCTAAAAACAGAAAATTGAGAATGTGACAAGGCTTGGAAGTGGTTGTGAACATACCCATTTTAACTCATGAGCTCCAAAGAAAATAGGTGACCATGCCCAGTTGAGGGCTAGTTGGGTAGAATATAAAATTAAAGGACCCTTCGCGATTCCTGATAAAATCCAAGTGAAACTCATTTTTCAAAGAATAAATTAATGAAACTTATAAAGTATTGTCTTTTAACATACCGTTGAAACCGTCACCATGCTTCCAAACTAGATATGAGGCATAGCCCATACCGCAATAGAGGCTTGTCCATACTGGACCGAAAGCTTTGTTGGGTGGGCGCCACTCAGGACGCTTTAAGGTCTGTAAAATAAGGTCTGCTTTAGAAAAGTAACGCTTCAATCTGTTGAGAGTTGAAGGTTCTGATGAAACTAGAAAGAAATGACTGCAAACACTTAGTTATTTTCTGACAGTTTTCTGGTCTTGGTAATTTTCTCACCTCATACCAGGTCTTGATACTTTCACGGTTGTAGTAGCTGCTCACCCATCCACCAACATTAGGCAGAACCACAGCACCAATGGCAGGCAAGTGAGGAATAACCATTTTCTTTCAACCTGGGGGAAGGAACGGACAATGTGAAAGTTGCCCGCATAAAATACACCGGTTGCCCTAAGAAAATTTGTGGAAGTTTCACAAGAATTACGTCATGTGATGTATTACAAAGCAAAGCTTACCGGGCTTTACTGAAGACTGGCTCAACACAATAAATAGCTTAAGAGCGCCAGCCCAACGCCCACTGATATCGAAGACGGGCGATATCAGCAGGTCCTATGATGATCCCGTTATTTCTGAGGTTCTAGATCTAGATCCTCCAACCTAACGACCACTAACGACGCACGACGCAGACGAATGCAGACAGTAGACAGCAGACGAACCGAGGTGAGGGCTGTTGACGAGCGGACGGCTCCCGTCACACCCCACACCCTATAGTCGTCCCAGCACTACTTTGGTCCTCGGGTCCCGAGCCGAACACGCAGCGAGCGCTCCCCCACCGCGCGCGGCCGCCGCCGCCGCTTCCCCCTCCACGCGCTGCGCATGCGCACTCTGCTACAAGTGAGTGGAGGGGGGCGCCCGGCGGCGGCCGCGCGCGGTGGGGGAGCGCTCGCTGCGTGTTCGGCTCGGGACCCGAGGACCAAAGTAGTGCTGGGACGACTATACTCCAGTTTCTGACTATTCGCAGTCAAAGTGGTAGTGGGGGAACAGTACGCCACCTAGGTGGATTTAGACTGCTGTCGCCATTTTTCATTTGTTTTCAGCTTATGGACCAATCAGAGGCCTCTATTCGGTCAAAACAAATGAAAAACGGCTGCTCGCCAACAGCCCTCTGCTTGTGTCTGATGTGTCTATTGTGGATGCACCTTACCTTAACGAGTGCGGGAACTGGCGGGAAGCATCTATTTCCTCATCCGGAATCATAGTTCAAATCAAAAAGGTTCAAATTCCAAATTCGACTTTCAATTTCGCGCTCGCTCACTAAGGATGAAATACCTGCCATGCTAATGCCAAATCATGGCGAGGAACCATGAGAAAAACTATGGAAGATTAAATAGACTGTGGATAGAGAAAAGAAGAGGTACCTTTCAAAAATACATAACCTTATTTTTGTATTTTCTGACAATCATCTCAGTTATTTCTTCCTACTTGCAGTAAAATCTGAGAGCAGACCTAAACTTTCTGCTCTAAAAACTTCTGATGAAATATCTTATTGGCTCCCATCAATTAAAAATGAATTAGATTTTGTTCTAAAAGTAAGCACATTACCTCCTTTGAACACTACGTTGTTCCTCTGTTACATTAATATTTTATTATGATTGTCTTAGCAAACTGAGGTACCCTGTTATTCAGAACAAAAAATTGAAGAATATCATTCCAAGATACGTAATCTAGAGGCTGATTATCAGGCATTTGTGAGGAAACTTCACCAAGTCAATGGAACCTTGAAATCAACTCCGTGGACTGCTCGTCCGTATGAGAAGAAAAACAATAGTAAATGCTGCCAGAATAATAATTCATTGTACATTCAAGATGGTTGTTTCTATTTTATCTAGAAATCTGTTTCAGGCAGCACCAAAAAAATACCTACGTTGCATCCAATGGACAATAACTTGGGTTCAATTTCGTTCAACTCACTTGAAACTCCTGTCTTACAACACGATTATTTGTATGAAGAGTTAGAGTTTGATGAAGATGGGAACTCTCACCACACAGAATCTCCTGCAAATGAGGATTCACCTTTAAAATTTCAAGATTTGAGCCCTAAAGAAACAGTGTACCAAACAGTGAACCCCTCCTCAATGAATGGTATCGAAGAATCTCTCAAGCAGGATTCCCATCCCACTGCATCTGTGAATGTTTTAGGGTTAGACTACAGTTCATCCTCCTCTGATGAGGACAACCAGATGGGATAGGCACATGCAGCATTGTCATCAGTTCAAATTTACTGAAAGAAAGTTAGCATGCACTTCTTCAGTAGGTAAAACTTTATTTGTAAATAAACTTTGCACAATAAATCATAAATTCTGTAATTTTGCTTTCAGTAGGTATAACTTTATTTGTATATAAACTTTGCACAATAAATCATAAATTCTGTAATTTTGCTTTACAAATTGTTTACTGTAAACTTAACACATTAAAATGGCAAATCTAAAATTGGTTTTAATTAAGCTATTATTTTAATATAATCTTCAATCACTTCTTGTTCTGCAACAAACCTTGTGCACGTTTATTGAAACTAGATTAGCACAGGATGTCTTAAAGTACAAAGACTTGGCAGGCCACCAAGTCTGCAGTACCAATGTGATTTAGACTGCTAATAAGCTGTTCATCAGCATATTGTTTCGATGAGGTAAAGGAAAACTACAATGATGATTTGACAGCCTTTAACATGGCTTGTACAGAGTTCAAACTAATCATTATAAAATAATCTTCTCCCTTTTAAATGTTTGAGATAAATGTAAAACTTGACATTGAATTGTAAATTGATATACATGATAAGGTTGACAAATGAATGTAGATTAATGAATTCACAACAATCTATATTCAGTCATAATTCTTTAATTTCAATGAAGTTACCTTCAAGTAAGAAACCAATTCCATCACTTTTTACGCTCGCTCGCTCACACACATACACACACACTCACACACAAACAAACAAGAATTAAACAGAAAACCTGACGTATTACGAAAATAATTCATGAACCTGATAACAAAATCTACATATTGAAATGATACAATTTGAAAGTGTAAAGTATTGCTTAGGACGTATCTAATTAGGTACATACATATATTACAGGGACGCTAACCCCAAAACAATAACAGTTTTCTTAATTTTACTAGAATGTCACGAATAAGGCACACCAAACTATCAGTTAAAATATTCATTTTTATCCAATTAACTGTTCATGTATGATGATTTACTTCAAAGTTTGAATAATTGCAACATTATAACAAATGGTATCTATTATGCATTAACGATATATAAACTTGTTCCCTTAGTATTTAACAAGAGCAGAGAACAGGTTACACACTTTCATGAATCATATTAAAGAATACTTCTCTGAATTTTAACTTCAAATCTTAAGAATAAATATTCTACATGACTGTACAAGCTTCCTTAAAGGCTGCAAATTTATGGATTATAATCATGCACTTATTGAAATTTTGCAACAAAAAATGCATGGGAAGGATGATTTTTTTTTGTTTTCATCTGTTTAAACAGGAGCATGTAACACATGAGCGAACATTTAAAGAAATATTATTCAAGGAATACTCGGACAAAAGAGATGAAAACAGTGATGAGACAAGTGTTCAGCAATGTTAAAACAGGCAACCAAAAGAAAAAAGAAAGAGAAAAAAAAGGAAAAGAATGAATGAAAGAGGCAATGCAGTTGCAGAATGATAGTTGAAAAAGACTCCATCAAGTGAAACCCGCTTATAACGTAGCCCGGAATAACGTAAACCCCGTTATAACGTTGTACTTTCGAAACCCAGATTCGTATATCAGCCGTGTTACGGAGCCCGGTTATAACGTAATCCTCGTTAAAACGTAGGTCCGTATCGTACCCGATGGTGTACGTTATAAGCGAATTTCACCATATACATATAAAGAAAAAGAAAAAAAAGAAAAAACAGGACGAATGTGAGGAGCATTTTGGTAGACAACAGTACCACAGTTGTCATGTAGATTTGAAAATACAAATAAGAATGACATGTATTAGTTCAGTGTTTCATAAACAATTAAGGATCACAGGTTGTTTCCTTATAAAATTGGTTATAGAGATTCTAAAAGGAGTTTTTTGTTGTTTTTTTCTTAACTAATATAAACATTTACCATATTTGATGAGCTTAAATGTAAAATTCATAAGAAATGAAACAGAAGATTAGAGCACCAATACTGCCAGCTATACTCGCTTATACTGACAATTCCTACATCACACTGCATTTTTGGGCAGAGTTGAGCCTTCTATACAAATTAAAACATAACAAAGAATATTCAAAAGCTGTAGCAAATTTTGAGAACTCAGAATAATTACCGCAAAAATGTTGAACACATACTATTTTAGGATGAAGAGAGTCAGTCTGACATGAGAGGTGGGTTACCTTCTAATGGTGATTGAACAGTTGGGCTGGTATCCACAGTAGCTTCACTATTGCTGACTCCTGTTGGAGAATCAATCTCCCGCTTCATATTTTCAACGCCAGGGGCATTCCCAATATCAGCATCAGATTCCACATTAACTTCACGCCGGCTATGATCACCACTGACCAGATGCGTAGGCATGTTCATCGTAGGTGATTGAGCCATGGCTCCACCCACTTTACGGGCTTTCTCACCTTTGCGCCACAAAGTTATTTCCTGATATCAAGATAAACATTAAAAACGATTTGAGGTAATTAAAATTTAGTCCCACGACTTTTACCATCTTACCTGTTGCTTGAAGTATCTACGATCTTCATCATCCATTAGTACAAGGTTCAGGTAATATCTGACCGAAAATTTCTTGTTAATATCCCTCATTGTAGGTGTCAAATCATAACCAGCCAGAAAAACTCGTATTGGTATACTTTCTCCTTTGACTGGAGCTCCATCCATAATTTCATATTTTGCTATAGTTTCATTTTCCAGATAGGAGTTGGGACCTATAGAGACACCTAAGATCAGTTGTTGTATTTATTAAAATTAGGAGACAAATTCCAACATCCAACCCTTGCCCAACAAACCACCACAAGACATATTTGACAGACATAACACAAAGAATAAAAGATATACCTTTTTTCACATAAGCAAAAAAAAAAAAATGTATTTAAGAGAACACAGCACTGGACTTTAAACCCAAGTAGCTAGTAAAATCATGCAGCAGATTGGTTATTGATCATGTGCCAGAGTAAAATTGATGCCAAACTATTCATCATAAATAATTAAAAAGGATAAAAACCCATGTGACAAAGATGCAGAAAATGATAACAAATCAAATCATTTTGTTGGCTTGACTGTTGGAAAATTTATCAAATACAATACCATCCCTCACCTGAACCAGTTGTTTCCCGTTTGATGATAGCAATTTCCATATGTTTAATTTTGATTCTAACCAAGAGGAAATAAATCTTCCCCACAATAACATCTTTTAAGTGATACCTGTAAGAAAACCCGTTTAGGTGATTTATGTGTATATGTTACAGTCAAAATGTGGTGCTCGGTCAAAATGGGTTTTGACTGGTCAGAACGCGAATTGACTAGCCAGGGAGGTCAAAACTAGTAGATAGATTAATAGTTCTAATATTGGGATACATTTTTGGCTATTGTGTGGGTAAAGCAGACTTTTCCTGGGTAGAACGCTGCAGACTTTCTCAGTCGACGGTCGTCCTTTGAAGTTTTCTTGCTTTTCTTTGATTTTGCCGCCATAACTTCTTCAATGAGTGTTACTTTTTAGGACTGATGAATTACGAATTAGCTGCTTTTGAGCTTTTCAGGATTTCTATTGCTTCATTAATTTTAGTAGGCTTGATATATTTGAGTTGGAATTTTGCTCTTGCCAAAAGTTGGAGGCACCTGCTGTTACCCCTGTTACCCTAAATGAGACTATCCCCTGCAACATTGGCACCCTGATCTGAATAGTATTGCCCAGCCCTTTGAAAACTCCTGAAATCATCCTAAAAATCTTTAAAAATCCCAATGCTAGTTTTGACCGGCCCAGCCAGTCGATTCGCATTCTGACAGGTCAGTACCTGTTAAGACCAAGCACCACGTTTTAACTGTAACATATATAAAGATAGTATGGATTCTGAGGTTAAGAGTCAGGGGCAGATAATACATACTTTGACTTGTTGTACTCAAACTCTATGTGCAAACAATCCTCAATCCCAACCTCCATTTTTATGCTGTTATTGGCATCTGGATATGAAGAGAGTGTGTGCACAACAATATCCAATTCCTTCACAATATCAGAGATTCTTCGTATAATGGTAACTCTCAAAAAGTATCTAGCAAAGATAAGAAAAAAACATGTTAAAGCAGTTGAATTACAATGCCATCTGCAAGAAAGTAGACTGGTGTATTCACCTTAGTCTGACATTAGACCCAGTGTACGACTCAAATGGTTTCTCAACATTTTGGAACTCAAAACTATAAGCAGTGTTTTGCATCAGCTCCCCTGGCCGAGCCAAGTCTTTGACAAGGGATGTAAACTCATGATGATTTCCACGGTCATAAAACAAGTCAATCTGGCCGATAAATTCTATTTTGATACCCTGATGCTCGAGTTTGCTACCAGGCTTCTTGAGAGTCACATTTACCTAAAATACAGAACCATACATACAGAAAACGAAAAAGTCATTTAAAAAAAACATGAAATCATCTTTCCATAGTAAAAACCTACTTTGCCAGAAACAGTTTCTCCATCATAATACAGAAGATGACGTTCCTTCTTCCCCTCCTCAGTTTTTATATCAGCAGATTTCCTGCTTTCAACCCCATCGAGGACTATGTCAATATCTGCACTTTGTCCAAATCCAAAAAGGCTTTGCTGAATGTCCAAAAAAGAAGAAAAAAAGAGACAATGTATATAAGTAAATTCACACTTAAGACTTACATAAGGCATGAAGTAGATGAAGCGTCCATTGACGTTGTACAGTAAGTTTTAAACATACAGAATGTTTTTTTAAGTTATAGAACGAGGTGAAAACAGTTAAAAAGAGAGAATCAGACAAAAATCAGAATAATAAAATTTTGATAGTGATACTAGGTCCTAAATAGATTGCTGACACATAACATTCGCAAATACAGATAAAATTTATGATAAAAGAGGACGAAAGAATCTCGTTACTGACTTGAGGAGAGTACAGCTAGGATCGAATGGAAAGATAAATACAAAAATCAAGGAGTGAGCTATAGGATACATGTCGTGCTCCTAACCAAGAGATTACAGCTATGATGTGTTAACTTCTTCTTACCATTTTGTTCGTTAGTCACGGCTCTGCAGCGAACGAAGAGTACAAAGATAACGAGGTCTGGACATAAATGGCATACGTAACGATGCGAATGAAGAAGTTCTTGAACTTCAAACAGACATGTCAGATGCAGATGCAGCCCCAATGGAGGGTTAAGGGCGGCCTATGCCAAAGCACTAAAAAAAAAAAAAAAAAAAAAAAAAAAAAAAGGGTGGTCAGTTTTGGTCTGTTGTAATGGATATCTTCTAGAACACACCCAGTGAAATACTCATTCATATTGTGTTTATTGTTGTCAAGATTGTTGTTTACCAAGCTACAAAGCTGCAAAACCAGGATGTTGAACTGACAACACTTGAACTATTTCGAACGTGATGTTTTGGGCATTGAATCAATTGAATATTGATGTCAACGGTGAAGTGTTGTGAAGTGTCTCAATTGGACATCTGTCACTCTTTTCTTCAATGGGTGTCACAAGAAACAGGAAAGGTCCAGACAAGGTAAAGATTTGTTTTCCAGAAAATATAACGCGATGCACTTGTGTAACTTCTAACATTTATAATTATTATTAGAATATTTGATTTTCAGATGTCTAGACATAGAGCTCTCTTCTTGTCACTCTTTATACTTATAATTTTGGTTTTATTGGTCAATTTTTATTTTGCATTTGTAATGAACTCCAACAATAATAACAAGCTTACTAGTCAACCAGAATCACCTAAAGCAGTAAGACTTTTCCATGTTTTTTTATGTTCAGGTATCATTCTTTAATTTTATGAAAATTTGGAAATGATGATTTAATTTCGTATTTTTATTGTTGCAGCTTTTCGCCTCTAACAAAATATTTTCATCTACAAGCAAAACTTTAATTCTTCTGGATTCTCCAGCCAGAGACAATGATAACGATTTAAGAAATGTAAGAAATGCATCACTAGAATTTTCCATGAAAATTGAAAAATATCTTCAAAAAATTTCCTTTAAATATTCCAAGCCATCGCCATTACTTCATAGTGAAATAAATAAATTGTGGACATACCTCCAGCCTTCAGTTGGAGTCAGTACACAATTGTTGTCAGTCGCAAAAGAGGTAAGGAATCTTCTCTTCCACCACTTAAAAAGAGCCTGCTGATTTTGTCATGCTGACATATTTTTCTTTCTTTTTTCTTTTTTCTTTTTTTGTTTGTAGTGGGTAGGAGCAAGAAATATTGTTCCTGCACAGGTTCCCCTTTTGGGAAGTGTTCTGAAGACTATCAGTGTTGCTAAAATCATCAAAGCTCAGAATGCTCCTGGAGGAACTCAGTTAAAACTGCTTATAACTTTTGAAGGGGGACAACAAGCTTTGTTTAAGCCGCAATGGTAAACTACAGGAGCTAATGATTTCTGAACTCTTTTTGTGTTTTGTTCTTGTACTATTTTTGAATCTAATCTAATATTTGAAGGTATAAGCGTGACGAGATCATAGAAGGACCTGTTTATTCTGGCAAAGACCGTCACAATGCTGAAGTAGCTGCATTTTACCTTGCTTTGCTTTTGGGACTTAGAAGAGTTCCCATAACAGCAGCACGAAAAATAAATCTTCAAACAGAAATTATGCCAGTAGCTAGTAAAACATTGCTAAAAACTTTTATTGTGGATGGTATGTTTTTTTTGTATTTTTTTTTTACTTCCTTTTTTTGCATTCTAACTTACGAGAAAAAATAAGTTCTGGTTATGCACTCTTTACAATTGTAGTTTTTTTGCAGGGAAAAATAATACATGCTTTTATGGCACTTGTCACTATTGCAGTCCAAGTGATGCTGTCTGTGGCAGCAAGGTGTGGATAGAGGGTGCAGTCATTTTGATGCTTCCTAATAATGTGAAATTAAAGCATTTTAGAAGCCCTTGGCAAAGAACCTACAAGGAAAACAAGGCTGCTAAGTATGAGCGATGTTTTCAATTTTTAGCAAGCTGACAGCAAACAACAATGCAACGTATATTTAATTTGTCATTTATATGTAGGTGGGAGATTGATAGTAATTTCTGTGAGACTGTGAAATCAAACAAAATCTACAACCTTCAAAATGGGCCTAGATTGCTGGATCTCATTGATGCTGCTGTATTTGATTTTCTCATTGACAATGGAGATAGACATCACTATGAAGTTCCCGGAAATGTTTCAGGTGCTGCTGTTTTGTTTATTGATAATGGCAAAAGGTAAGTAAGTTCTGTCTCCCCAAATTCTTCTATTCCGAAACATATTGTAATTTGTTTATTTTTTCATTTTTTTCAAATATATTTTAATCAATTTATTTCCAAAGCTTTGGACATCCGTTTCAAGATCACTGGGACATACTGGCTCCACTTTATCAATGCTGTGTGTATGTATGCCCTTCAGGTCATTCAGATTATTATAGAGAGCATGATACAAAAATGTATATCACTGACATTTTCTTTCTTGCCTTTTGTCTTTTTTATCTAAGGCTTCGTAAATACACATGGGAAAGACTGTTGCTATTTTCTGGTGGTACACTCGGAGCCGCTCTTGAAAAGTTGTTGTCAACCAGTTTTATCTCACCTGTTTTGACAAGCTTTCATCTTAATGCTCTAAATCGAAGACTTCGCGTTATCTATGCAACAGCAGAGTTCTGCTTTCAAAATTTTGGCATAGATGCGGTACTTATAGACGACGGGTATAGGTAACATTCAATTTACTAACATTTGCCTTAAAGTTAAATGTGCAGGCACATTTGACTTTAAAGTTACTTAATGAGCAGGTCTCATTGTTTTCTTGTGTATTACATTGTATTTTCATCAAATAGGAAGTTGTCAGAAGTCTTCAGTGTGCCAACCTCATGCTCTGTCATATTTTTGTATTTATTTATTTATTTATTTATTTTATTAAAAAATAAACTTGCATTTTTAGAGTACAAAATGTCTGTCGCCTTTTTAATTTTTCTGCGCATTTCAATGCATATAAATAGTTTATTTTAACTGTAAGAGAGTGAGATACGCTTTATAATTGATGGAGCTTTCTTGTGGGCTTCTCCCAAACGCTAAGTACGTGGTACTCGGCAAAACCAAAGGCCAACACGCCATCGGAAACGTCACCAAACTATCACAGCCGCCGGAAAAAACTCCAACTCTTCGTTCGTTGTGGCCGGTGAGGGTGATACAAAAGATTCACTCAACGTGGGGGTATGATCTCGGACGAGCCAACTTCTCCAATCTCTCCGGGGCCACCGCAGTCTTCGCCCTCTCTGAGACCTGCGCAGTGCGCAGTGCGAATGTGAGGAAAGTAGGCAACCCGCGTGCACGCCTGTCTTGACATTGCCTACCCCGCTATTGGCAGGCGCTGACCCTCGGAAGGTGGAAAGAAAAAGTGAGGGAGGGCGGACAACACTTGCCTTGTATGGGTCCCAAGCGTTGTCCTCCGATTTGGTACGGTACCGCTCAGACGGCGTGCTGAGGACTTCTAGCCTCGGCAGCAACCGCTTGTACGGCACACTCTTGCGCTCCTGGTCCGAGTTGAGACGGTCAGACAGGAAACACGGACCGGCACCTCGGCTACACCACACCCCGCTGCACAGCGCTCACCGGCACGCGCTGGTACACGGTGAAGTCACGCTTGGGCCGCGACCGCTCCGCCTCCCACTGCTGGCGCTCCTCCCTGCTCCGCGACCTCGGCGTGCTCTGCGACAGCCCTGTCCCGGAGCCGGGCCCCGCGGGTCCCACAGGTCCACCAGGGGCCCCTGGACCGCCAGGGAACGGCTCGAAAGGCATCCTGCAAGTAGTGTGCGCTCCAGTAGGACGGCCACCAGGCCCCGACCCGACCCCGCCTCCTGAACCCGCCAGCGGCAGCAGACTTTTATTGCGTAGAGCGCTCTTCTCGCTCTCTCTCCTTTACACTGGTAAAACAAATGTGCAACTTATGCACACATAGGTGTCGAACATGTGACTTTGCTCGTTACATGTGGTCGAGTTTTACTAGACATTACAATAGTGTCTAAACTTTAAACGTCACGCAAGTGTCGAATGTTTGCACACTTGGACACATGTACCAGCTATTAGGAACAGGGGCGCAGGAACGAGTTTCAGTGAGAAGGGGGCATACCATACAAGAATTTTGCCCCCCCCCCTTTACCTTAAAAGAATCCCTCATTCAGAAAAAAATTGCACTTATGGTAATAATATTCTGGATGGGATTAAACAAACGCAAGCGCAAAAAGATCGCCTTGTATCGGTAGCGAGTTTCGTCGGTGCGTGTGCAAAAATGTTGCGAGCGAAGCGAGAAAAGAAAATTTTTGGACTTTAGGGCGCTGGAACACCGGTTAGGGCGCCAAAACGTGCCTCCAATAACGCTAAAATGCGGCCAGGGCGCACTTTACGGCCTCAGTTGGACATGTTTCGCCCCCCCTCCCCCCCTGCTCCCGCTCCTACGCCCCTGATTAGGAAGCCATAACAGACGTCGAGTAACTGCACACTAAATGGTGTGCAGTTTATTGAACGTCTCGGAAGTGTCGAAACATTGCACACACATTGCTCGACACCTTGAAGTGTGCAATGTTTGCACATTTTAAACTTAACTCCAATTATTGACGTGCAGAACTAGACATTTTCTAGCAGATGATACGTAGTATCAGCAGCTTGTACTGAAGTAAAGTTAGCGTGGTTATCGTAAAACGTTGTAAAGTTAGCATGATCAGCGTCAATTCACTCTTGAAAGCTTACGGTGAATGTCACTGTAGCTTACGGTGAATCAGGAGGAATGACCGTAATTTACGGTGACATTCACCGTAGCTTACGGTGAAAATTCACTGTAAGTTACGGTGATGCCAAGGTCACCGTAGCTTACAGTGAAATTCACCGTAAGCTTTAAAGAGTGTTAAAAGTAAAACGTTAAAGTTGTCCAGCGATAAGCGTTGAAAAGTTAAAGTTGTTTCCTAAAGGTAAATATAGGAGCGCGGCTACAGCGGGCTTTAGCGTGCCGCGTGGCGCGTGCTCCGTGCCGCGGGCTCCGCGTGCCCCGTTCCGACTAGCGTTGTCCATATTCAGGCTATCGGCAACTCGCAGATTTAAAGCATGGACGCTACAGTACTCAGCTGCCGTCTGTAGCCGCACCATGCGCAGCCCTATAGCCCTATGCTCCAATGGCTGGTTTACTACCCATAAAGCAGGGGCCCCTCTGGGTGCCCCCACAATGAACTCTTCGAGAGGCGACGCCACAAAAAAGTGCGTACCAAGAATTTTATTTCCGCGTCCCCTCTACGTGCGCTATTTGGATAGGCCGCCACCTTCACACACTTGTTTGGCGGGTCGGCCTACCCAGTGTCTCGCAGGCGATATCAGTGAATCCACCTCGGTCATAAGGTCCATTGTGGGGACGCCTTCTCGCGCGCGTCGCCACGCCCGAGCCGCACAATAGGGCCACTATGCTCCGAGTAATGCGCCTCATCGGCTCTGATTGAAAGAACCAATGCTTTCTTAATTGGTTCAAATATTGGTCCCAGGTGAAAAATACGCACAAGTCGAGGTCTATCGCACTCTCGCGGTGCCCTTTAAAGAAAAGATGAAATTCGCAGGACATTTTGACTGTTGGCGGTAAAACGCGTCAAAAGTTCTTTTGTTAGTTCGAGCGTTAATCCAAGCATGTGCTAGCTCAATAGTTCAAAAATTACAAGTGAGAAAGGTTGTCCCAAAGTTGTGAGCGTCAGCCTCGCGCTGCGATCGCCGTACGACGTACCACCACTTCGCACGCCACATCCGAAAAGCCCTCTGATATCGTGTCTCTATCGCACTCATTAGTCTTTGTAAAAGCTTTAATAGTAAAAATGTATTTAGCAGCATATGATGCATCAGAAACAGCAGCGCTTATAACTGTCATTAAGTTAAAAGTAAACATTGACACGTCGTCAGTTAAAGTTGTCAAAGTAAAAGTTGTCCAGTGTTTGATCGTTGAAAAGTTAAAGTTGAAAACAGAGTTCTGAATTTCAAAGCAATAAGTATAAGTCATCTGCTCTCACGTCAGAGTTAGCGTTAACGTTTTTTTACCAGTGTATGTATATACGACGTGATGCATGATTGTGAGGGAGACACAGTGTAAAAAATAATGTTGTAAATTAACAGCAAATTTATTGTTAAGTTTTTCACTGACTCGTGTTGTTGTACAACAACATCGACTGGTAATAATGTAACAACGACTGTTGTCAAGCAACAACGACTGTTGTCAAGTAACAGCAAAATTTGTCAAGTAACAACTAAAGTTGTTCTGTAACAACAAAAAAGTTGTCTAGTAAAAAAAAGTTGTCGAGGAACAACAATTTTCTTGTTCAAATTAAAAACAACCATGTTTGTTTTTTGAACAACTTTTGTTGTTCTCGAACAACATATGGCTGTTTGTCAACAACAGAGTTATCACTGAAAGGGTTGTTTTTCAACAACTATTTTTTACAGTGCAGAGTGAGGAAAGCGGTCTTCGGAATGAGACGGGTGGCAGGTCGCGCTACGTACTGCGTGTCCTGCTGTTGGTAGAACTGGCGCATGTCGGAAGCGCGCGGCCCGAGGGCGAGCTCGGCGTACGAAGTCCCCAGCGTGTCGACGATCCGGCTGCGCATCCGCTCCTTGAAGGGGCCGCCAAGGCTGTCCTGCATCTCCACGGTCAGCCCCACCATGTACCTGCGGACACGTGTAGCCGCTTCGTCCAGTCCAGGTAAGCCCAGAAGAGGCCCCTGTGCCGGGCCCAGTGCCGGCGCTACTCACGTGACCTTCGGGTGTGACATCTCGACGATCCGAGCAGAGGGCCGCGCCTTCAGCGCACTCCTCGACACGGACCCGATCTCCCTGAGCAACATAAAGTCCCTCGTGGCGTTGGCTGACCTGACGCAGAATGCACCTCCGCCGACCCGGTCACCCGCGCGACAGAGCCGTCTCTACTCACACCACGCTCGTCGGCTGCGTCGTGTCGCCGACCCTGGGGCTCGCCAGCTGCTCGAGCCGCGGCGAGCAGATGGCCTTCTTCGTCCCGCCGGCGATCGGCCATATAGGCGCCTGCGCACGTCGGGTCAGACACGAGACGTCAGGCATCCGGCGTCTGGTGTCCGGCACCCTCCCAAGCGCCGGACGTGTTCGAGAAGACGTCGCAGCGTTGAGGGTGTGCGTACTCGGACGGCTTTTCTCGAATAATAGATCTCTCTCCTCCCCACACTCGTGGGATTCGCCGTGCGAGAAAGACAGAGCGAGGAGAGCGCTCAATACGTCCGCGGCTTACGAGTAGGCAGACCCAGGGGCCCTTCCTTCTCTCAAAACAATCAGTGTACACAAAAAAAAAAAAAATAGATAAAAAGATCAAGAAGAAAAAAAAAACAAGAAAAATCTGAAAAACTCAGTGAAAATTAAAGAAAATCCAGCAGAAAAATCCAAAAAATCTGTGTACGCTTGAATTTATAGAGAAGGACCCTCAAAGCAGACCCGTGACTGCGGTGTGGGCTCGATGGAGCGCACGAGTCGGGTGGATTCTGCACAGTGGTTTCGTCTCTCTGACCTTGTTGCACTCATGGGGCACGTCGCACGACCACCAGGAGCGAGAGATAGAGGAGACCACTGACTGCTGTGCGCCTACCGGTCCCACTGTAAGGTTGGGCCGCGGCTGCTGAGGCAGGCCGATGTCGTGCCGGAAGTTGGGCGCCGCAAGCAGGTCCCGGTGCTGGCGCCGCGACAGCAGAGCCCGGCCCGTCACCACCCGCGGGAGGAAGTGCTGGGGCTTCCATTCCCGCATCTCCCGCCGGCCCGGGCCGCTCCAGCCGCTGCAGCCTGCGCGCGCCACATATCAGCAGGGCGATTACGGTCCGGTACGCGCGCTCCCTATCTCTCTCTCTCTCTCTCTCTCTCTCTCTCTCTCTCTCTCTCTCTCTCTCTCTCTCTCTCTCTCTCTCTCTCTCTCTCTCTCTCTCTCTCTCTCTCTCTCTCTCGTTCTCACGGAGTCTGCCGAGGGGGAAACAACTCTGACTTTATAGGTGTCCAAATTTGGTTAATTTTCCCTAAATTTTTCTCAATTTTCCTATTTTTTTCTGAATTTCTCCGGTTTTTTTCTTCTGAATATTTTGTACCTTCTTGATTTGTGTTTTTACTCGTACTTTACCACCCACCTAGCTCTACTTGGTGGTAGGAGAACGAGGATTGTTCTCATTGCTGTGTAACACCACATGTTGCCATTTGTATCTCAGAACACAGAATACCTACAGTCATAACAGTTATACCATTTGAAACTGGAAATGCTGGTGTTGCAGAAAACCAGATAGTCTCCTCCTAATAGGAGGGTCGCAAAGAACGAGTTCCCTATTTACCACAAAAGTAATTCTGTGTTTCCTTCTCCCTTGTTTTTTTTATATTTTTTTTTTTTTACGAGGTGTACAAAAATTTCAGAGTTGTTTCCCCCTCGGAGTCTGACGAGGTTGCGAGAGCGCTCTGGCTCTCTCGCAGTCAAGGAGCTCGCCTATCAGTGCGTGCACCGGAATAATGGCTCTGCACTGAGCCATGCGGGTTTGCCTACCCGCTCCAGCCGTTAAGGCGCTGTGGCCCCTCTCGGGTAAGGAGGCCCGCAATGCTCTCACGTGTTTGTCTGAAAAGTCTGGCACGCGGAGCCGCCGCGGTTCCACAGGAACAACCCCCTGCCATCCTGCCTGCGTGCGTGCTTTCCCGGCACCGCGGCACGTCTGCCTTCCGGATCCGGACCTCACCTGCGTCTCATAACACAGCTACGTGTCGTCCTTCCTCCCTCTTCCCCTTCCCTTCTCGCCGCTTCCGCTTCTCTTCCGCTTCATCTCTTCCCTTCCGTGTTTTCACGACGCGTTCCGTAAAAATGCTCACATTTTTATTTGATTTTTCTCCATGGCGGGGGTGACGAGACCACGCGCGCGGCGTCTCCGCGGCAAGTGCCCGACAATGACACCTGCCGCCCCCTGGAGGTTCACGACGGCCGCCCCACCCGGGGCAGCCGTGCCCGCGCCGCCACGACCCAACCTTGCAGAGCGGATGCAGATATTCCACCGGCCTGGGGCCACCCTTGCATTTCCTGTGCCAATTTATACACCGCGCGAAAGTCTCTCGGGATCGTGGAGCAGCAAACACGCTGATTGCGCCGATTGCTTGATCGGCGGCCCCGAAATTAGCTGTCCGGTTGTTGGCAGTCATTTCCGGACGGGGCGCCAGACGGGGCCGCCGTGCCGGGGCGCCCCCTGCTTCATTATGCCCATCATTTCCGTCGTCTTGTGCTACTGTCGACTCAATGACCCGCCGGCGCTGTGGGCGCCTGTGCCACGCAGCCCCGCGCAGCCCCGCGCAGCCCCGCGCAGCCCCGCGCAGCCCCCGCGCAGCCCCAGCCCAGGCGGCCCAGGCCCAGGCGTCGCGTCGGCGCCTGTAATTCGATTCGGAGCACCGCGCCGCGCGCCGTAGGGTAGGAGGCTGTGCGGCGGGCGGCGGGGCGGGGGCGGGGGCGGGGAGACAGCGATGTCGTGCCCCGCGGCAACAATCGGAGCTAAAATACATCCGCGCTCCTCTTCATTGCTCTTCATGCTCTGCTGCTGCTTGCTGCTTCTGACGACTCTCATTTTTGTTCGGAGAAGAAGGGCGAAAAAGTATGGAACGACGGCAGTATGGGGTAAAAGTGCGATGGAGGAGGGGGACTGTTCGTTTCAAATGTTCTTGTACTCGGGGAATGATAAAAGATTGTTGAGATAATTGACGATGAGACTCTGTGGTAAGATCTCAATACGGAAGCCTCGTCATTTTGGCAAGTACCGTGATACAGTTTATTCCGGAGTTTATTTCTTGCATACAATTCATTAAACCATCTGAAGCAACAGCGTAAAAATAATGGTAATTATTTTCTTATGGAAAATGGAATGCTTATCAATAGAAGTCATGTATAAATGCAGAAAGTTACAATAAAGCACATAACGCACATGGGGGCTATCATGAAGTGATGTGGTAGAACTCACATGCAATACCACTGTTTAATACTCGGTTATACCTAAAGTCTTTCAGAACCCGAAATATCCTACGTGCGACAATTGTTTTGACTAGAATTAATACATTTACAGGTGAAAAGGTAAAGATGTCGGGGACGAAAAGTACAAAAATATTAAAAGATCACTTATGATCCAAAGCGTAATAACTCGATATGAGAGGAAAACAATAGACGTACACTGCGAAACTAATAATCAGGTACAATTGTGCGCCTGGCTGGCGCGATAATAAGCGAGGGTTGTACACTGCACATCAGGCAGAGAGAAGAATGAATGAAAAGAGTTTATGATGCTCATGTCGAGCCACGAACGGAGCCACAAAAGAAGTAGAGCAGCGTTCGCACACACTCGCAGCGCCGGCAACCGCTCCGGTGAGCAGCGCTCTGGCTGCGGGGGCGGAGCCGGGGGTGGGGGTGGGGTGGGGGCGGCGGCGGACGCCACGTGGTGGAGCACGTGGTCGCAACGCGCCAACCAAGCTCCTTCTCCACGGGCCCGCCCCGCCCCGCTCCGGCCCCCTACATCCCGGCGCAGAGCACTGCTCACCTTTCACCAACTTCGGCCGTCCCCGACGAGGCCGTCTCCGCCTCCCGGCGAGAGACCGGCCTGCGGACAGCGCACAGCCTCGGCAACCACAACCACCTCGTGCTGAACTCCTCGTGGCAGTGCGCGTGTGTGCGCCCCCGCCGCCCCTGCGGAGGCCTCGGCCGGGGCCAGCGCCCGCGACCAGGGCGGCGGGCGGCGGGGCAGGGAAGGTAGGAAAAGCAGCTTAGAAAAAGCACAGCGGCGGGCAGCAGGGGGCAGCAGGGCAGGTCTGCGGCCCACACCCAGAGGAGCCGGTTCTTGATCCGGCAATTTTCACGGACTCAAAGGTCGGACCAACGCAAAAAAAAAGTAATGAATACGACGCCATGCGCTCTTAGAAATTCTAGCACGACACTTGGATCAAGAACTGGGTGTCCGGGTGCGGGACGCCCTGACGTCAGAAGAGTCCGTTGCCCCAGCAGCCGCACCACGGCACGCTGCCCGAGGCTGTGCTGTCCTGTCGCGCCGGGGACAGACTCATGCGTTGGGCCCAGGCCCGGGCGCGAGGCCCCCAGGACGACGAGGACGACGTGGACGCCGTCGCGGACGAGGCGTCCTCGGACGCGCCCGACGTCCCGGAGGCCCCGGCCGAGGTCCCGGAGGATCGGTTGTCGGCGGCGTCCTCTCAGAGGCAGCCGTTGCCCCAGCAGCCGCACCACGGGACCTTGCCCGACTCGCGCTCCGTGCTGTTGTCCCTCCGGATGGAGGACAGGCGCCGGCGGCCCGACGCCCTCCACGCGGACACGTGCGAGTCCCTGGAGGACGCGCTGTTGGTCCGCTCCCGCTCCGACGCCGTGGTCGTGTGGTCGGCCGGCAGGATGGCGTCGGTCGGCGAGGGCGCACGCCGCGGCTTGCGGCTCAGGATGGACACGCGGCGCCGGCGCTCCGACTTGTTGGGCGACTCCTGTCCGGACGACGACGACTGCGACACGTCGGCCGCGTGCGGACGCCCCGCGTGCCCGGCGGCGGCCCCGGGGTGCTTGGAGGGCGTCCCGGGGGTGGCCGTCGAGCCACTCGACGACGCGGCGCCGGGCGTGCCCGGCTCGCCCTGGGCTGCTGCGGGTAGCACAAGGCGGGCTCAGTCGCTATAATCGCTATAGGGGATGCTAGGGGCACGGCGGGGAGGGTGGCAGGTTGTACCGGGTGTTTCGGAGAATGCGGAAGAGTATGCGGCTAGGACTTAGAGCAGGGAAACGAGCGAGCGCAGAAGCTCGTATGCGTCCGGAAACGACAGGTGAGAGTGAGACGCTCGAACAACAACTTCGCTTCATCTCACTCTCACCTCTCGTTTTCGGACGCATACGAGCCCTCTGCGCTCGCTCGTTTCCCTGCTCTACCAGGACTAGACGCTCGAACCGTATGGCTCAGAGCCGAGGGGTGGACCACTTCGACTTTTGCTTGTTTTCAAAACGACCAAAAAGAATATCTGGAATACAAAAATTTTCGAGCTGACGTTTGGTAAAATTCTCACCGAGTAAGATATTTTGGGTTGTTTGGAATATTTGGAGGAGATAGAATACCCAGAATACCGCTTACATAGAACCTTTACTATGCAATTCTACGCTGAAATTTTCTTTTACTGGAATATATTCGAGAACATCTCCGAAAAATTCCTTTCATTCCAGAACATAAACCAAATTGTCAATTAAAATATTCCATATGCACCTAAAATCCGAATTGGTCCATCCTTGGGCAGTGGCGTTGTGGAGTGAGCATTTGGGCAAACCGGGGGCAAACGCACTCCACACTGTTCAACCAAGTGTGCAACGGTTCAACTTGTAAGAGTGCAACTCCATGTTTATCACGTGAAAGTGTTCACTTCAACAGCCGTGCGATTGCAACTGCTTATAACTCTTCGTCTGTGCACCTGTTAGTGTTCGACACGGCAGTTGTGCACTTGCAAGTGTTCAACTGCGCCGGACAACACTTTCCTGGTTGAACACTCCCAAGTGTATAACTGTCAAGTTGAGCACTCACAGGTGTAAAATTAGCGAGTTAAACACTCGCAATTGCTCAACTCTGGGCTGAACACTTGAACATGTAAAACTGGGATTTGCACACCTTAAAGTGTTTAGCAGTTGAACACTTGGTTTCACAGTGCACTGTAACGATCTGCTGCTCTGAAACACCCGAGGGGTACCTCACCTCGATAGTGGGAGTAAACTGACCAAAATGTCAATTGACTAGAATTGATTTGCTGACTAAATTTGACTAATTTTGACTAAATTTTGACTTTTTCTTCCAAATTAAGTGATTAAATACAACGAAATTTGGGCTGTTTTGTCGCCGGTGCGGGTGCGATCCACTTTAAAATTGGAGATGACTAATCAAGATTGAAAGTGACTAAATTTTGATTAGAAACGGCTTAAAAAAAAACTGAGTGTTACTAATACCTTTATTGTTGATAATGAGCATTTGTGTCGCAGTAGTATGAGAACAAGTCACACAATGGACGTAAAATGCCCAATATTTTAAGCCGTTTGGTGACTTATTGACTGAATGACTGAAGTGACTAAATTGACTGAAAGTGACTAAAACGTGACTAAAATGTGACTGTTTTTCGCCCTGAACACTGACTTTTCGAGGTGATGCACCCCTCGGAAACACCCCACCGCACCCCGCGGTATACCCGCGGAGGCATACGCACCTTGCGCCTTGTGCTTGGCCGTCCTCCGGCGGGTGGACGGTGAGGCCGCGAGCGCCGACCCGTTGGCCACCGGCTCCTCGAGGCTCTGCGCCGAGCTCTGCTTCCTCAGCAGCCGCTTGCCGTGGGCCGCGCGGCGGGACGGCGCGGGGGAGGCGGCGGGGCTGGCGGGCAGCGAGCGCAGGCTGCCGCCGGGGGCCGCGGGCGCCTGCGGGCAGGGGCGGACGCGGGCCGGGGCCGGGCGCGCCGGGATCAATCTCAATCCATCTCTCAGCAGCAGGACGACGACAGCAGCAGCCGCCTCATCTCGGAGATCGCTCTCGGTCCTCCGTTCTTTGCACACTCATGGGTTTCCGCCATCCGCAACATAGGACGACGCCGTAGGTGCGACGAGGACGGAGGTTCGAGGAGCGGTCTTCGGAATCGGACGGCAGGGTCACGACAAGCAGAGCGAGGCAAGAGGAGCGACAGGGGCGGGGCGAGGCGTAGCGAACGAGCTGTTAAGGGGTTGGCGTGGCGTGGCGTGGCGGGGGCTGGGGACGGGTCGGGGGGTGAGGACGGCTCCGCGGGTCCGAGCTGGCACACTAGTTCACCTCCAGGCGCGACTCCAAGGTCTGACTGCGCTCCGTCCGCATCCCCGTGTCCGTGGTGTCGGCGCAGACGCTCGACGCGGACCCCAGCGAGTCCTGGGCCTGAAGGCTGAGCTTGGCCGCCGCGGGCGTGCCGGGGGCGCCGGGGGCGGGCGTCGCGGCCGGCAGGGGCGTGGCGGCGGCGGGGTGCGGCGCGGGGGCCGCGACCTCGCCGGCGGCCGGAGCTGCCACCGTCAGGGAGGGGACCTGGTGGACCTGGTGGGGGAGTTAGACACGAGGCCGACAACAGTGAGAAAGCCATCCAATACCTAAGGTCTGGCGTCTGGCAGGGCCGAGCCGGGCCGGGCAGCTGGGCGTCGCGAGAGACAAAAGATGTTGTGACATGCTCTACGTCGTTAGTTCCACTAATGCGAATTTTACCTTCTCCATAAAAATAAATTTGCCATTCCGTCGCGAACATCGAGGCAGCCAGCCGCAGAGGCACAGGAATAGACGGGCGAGCAGGGCTTACCGGTGTTGCGAGTGACGCCGCCGGGGTGGCGCAGGAGGCCGGGGCGGGGTCCGCGAGCGCCCCCGCCACCACGGGCCGGCCGTTGTTCACGACGGCCAGCGGCATCGGCATGGCGACGACGGGCAGGTCGGCCCCGGACAGAGCGTGCGCGGCGGCGGCGGTGCGGGGGCCTGCTGCGCCCGTCTGCAGAGGCGCCAGCGGCGCCAGCGGCGCCAGGGGCCCCAGCGGGGGGACGGCACCGCGCAGCACCGCCACCGGGAACGGCGTGCTGGGCCTCCGCAGCGTGCCCGTCTGAAAAGGGCCTCGCCGTAAGCAGGGTTCACACCGGATCCTAATTTTCATACTCCCTGACTTTTCCCTGACTTCCAGACGGAAAAATCGCGCACAAGAAAGCAATAGGGCAAGTAAAAGGTGAATAATTAAGGCAAATATTGAAAATGAAAATTTAAAAAGAAATCTTTCACCCAATCTTCGGATTTTTCCCTGACCTCCATCGAATTTCCCTGACTTTTCCCTGATTTCAAGAACGTTTTCGTTTTCCCTGACTTTTCCCTGACTTCCCTGGTTTCCTTGACCGGTGTGAACCCTGGTGAGCTGTGGGTGGCCCACAGGGTGGCAGGGCAGGACCGAGCAAGGGTCTACCACTTTGAAAATTTGCGTACGAGGATTATAATTAGTCACGATTATGGTGATTATCAATGATTTCTTAAGATTATCTTGGACATATTAACTAATTATTAGCCAGTAATCACGCAACTTTAAGTAAAACTTGATGCCATTTGTCATAATTTGTCAAAATTTGTCAATATTTCCAAATTGTAGATGATTATGATTATATGCGATTGTCAATAATCATCTAGAAGGGTGTGCGAGGATTATGGAGGTGGTAGACCCTTGGGACCGAGCGGCCGGGTCAGACCGAGTCGAAGATGCACTTACGTGATACCCGGGAATGACATGAGGTTGGATCGCCGGGCCGAGGAGCCGAGGTCGCGGCCCCTGCAGAGCTCCGGCGCCGGTGACGGGAGCGGCTCCGGGGGCGGGGGTGCACGGGTGCCGGCCCCTGAGGGGCAGGGTGGTGCTGGCGGCGGTGGCGGGGACGCGCCGCCCGGTGGGCGGAGAGGAGGCCGCGACGAGGCGGGGCCCGCGCAGGGAGCCGGTGCCGGTGCCGGTGCCGGGGGGCCCCTGGGGGTTGCGCAGCCGCACCTGTCGACACGACACGCCCGGGGACAAAGTCAACAATCATATTTCACGAGCGCGCCGTGGCGGCGCCGAGACGGCCGAGACCGCCAAGGCCCACACCCAACAACTCACCTGAATCTGAGATCGGAAAGGTTTGTCATTGACAGCGGAGGAGCCCCTCAGGGACTTATCTCGCATATCTCCCGAGCGAGCCTCCGTATCTGAACAGAAGGAGGAAGATGTTAGAAATCTCGCGCGCGCAGCGCGGCGGGCCGGCGCGTGGTCGTTGTCTGCGCTCACCCTCCAGGTCGAGGAGAGCAGAGGCCTCGTGGTCGGACAGCTGCCGGAGCTCGGCCAGGGTGCCGGCCACGCCCAGGTGCGTGGGCAGCGGTGGCAGCTGCGTCTGGTGGGGCAGCTGCGGCCACGGCACGAGGCGGGCGGCCCTCTCCTGCACCTCGCCGTCACCGCCAGGATGGCCCCCGCTGCCGCCGCCGGGGTCGCCGTCGCCCGCCGAGCCGCCGCCGTCCCGCGGCCCGCCCAGGCGATGAATGCCACCTGTCCGTCATATCCATCCGGTGTGAGCTGAGCTGAGCGCAGCTGAGCGCCTCCCATCCACCAAAGTGCGAGAAGCATAAAGTTGGCCGCCTTTCTTTTTCCATACCGATGACAATGCCCAGCTGGCTGAGCGCTGTGAAGACCTCGCTGTCCGGGACGCCGACAGGGACCCCCCTTAGAGCCACAAAGACTCCTCCCACGCCGCTGTCACTCCCGTCCCCTGCAGCCTGTAAGGAAACAAAAACAAACCTGCATATGTAAAATTTTGTGATGTAACTTACGGCTAGATTCTCTCCTTTGCGACAGAGCTATGAACACGTTTCTGAAGTAAGATGCACTTGAAAGTGACAAGACCATCGGGAGATGAAAGTCCCTCTTCCGAGCCGGATTCACTTTGTTCATATCGTGACACACAACAGCTCGCAGCCATTACGGCACTGCACTACAGCGTTACGAGTTACGACGGCAGGCTCACTCCGAGCTCAAACCCTGCGACATCTCATGCTGATGGCGGGGAGTGGGCCGTAACCCCGTTGTGTGTCGGGCCTGGTCGGGCCTGGGCTGCGCTCTCGGGATAAAAGAGACGGCACGGCAAGACCGCTCTACGACCACCCCGCCCCGCCCTGCTGCCAGCGTCACCCCTCCCCTCCGCGCCCCGCGCCCTCGCGAGCACTCGCCGTTGCCGCCGGCCGGGGCCAGGCCGGCCTGTGCTGCGAGATGAAACTTTCTGCGCGGGGAGAGGAAACTACACTACACTCACACACTGGCCACTCAGGGGCGCCCGCCGCCCCGCCGGGGCCGGGCCGGCCTCTCCATGAATATGACAGGCATTCCACGGGGTACAACGGTCTCAAAGCCACCCTCTCTCTCTCCGCTCATATGATCCATCAGCCGCCAGCGCGCGGGCCAGGCCGGGCCGTTCGGCTCCTGCTGGCTGCTGGCCCCCGCTGAGCCCCGCAGAACGCTCTCCACTCGCTCAACGTCACGTTTACAAAGGGCCCCGCTGGGGCACGGCCGGGGCCCGCGGGGTGTGGGTGCGGGGCGGGGCCCCCTGAGGCATGCGAGCGCCCCGTCGCCGTGTCCGTCGCCCCGCCTGCCTGCTCGCTCGCTCTGACTTCCTACACTTTTTCAATTCGCGCGGAATGGACTGGACTTCCCCCGGCGGTCGGCGTGGGGCGGGCCGGTGTCGTGACCAGAGGACTGCCCACCACTCCCGACCCCGTCACGTGTGTCTCTCTCCACCCGCGCCGCCGCGCCGAGTCCGTATATCCGATCTATTCTGGCCGGCCCGGCCCCGCTCAGCCCGGCCCGCGGCCTGCGGGGCTCTCGCGACTCTGGCTTTTGTTTGGACTGCCATTAGTCCAATCCGAGGTCGGAGACAAAAGCCCACAGCCGCGGCGCGTCGCCCTGCCCCGCGCCCCGCCTTGCCCCGCCTTGCCCCGCCTCGCCCCGCCCCGCCCCACCTCGCCCCACCCCACCTCGCCCCACCCCACCTCGCCCCACCTCGCCCCGCCGCAAAAGCTTTCCGTCCCGCACGCACTTACTGTACGCCGCGCCGCCGCCGCCGCCGCGGAGGACAAGAACCCCCTCCCCTCCTCGACGCCACCAACCCCGAGTGGGCCGAATAAGTGGCACAGAACAACAGAAATACAAGATGCAAGTGGCCCTTGGTGTGCGCCAAGTGTAACTGGTCCTCCCGGTGAAAAGTAGCGATGGACGTTCGTTATGGCAAATGCACCGCGCGCGCGCGCGGAGAAAAAGATTGGAGAACAGCTTTTGCGGGTCCGTCAAATGGGTGCGGAGAGGCCACTTTCACAGAATATTGTGATGCGGCGCGGCGGGGGTGGAAGGGGAGGGTGCGAGGGCGGCGGCGATTGGATCCACGCCAGCCCAGCCCAGCCCCTGCGGTGGTCGCTACCAGACCCTCGCCTCGGGCCGGGAGGACCGCAGGGGGCCGAAGGGGGCCGCAGGGGGTCGCAGGGGACCTGCTGCTGCTGGCTTTACGCCGTGAGTTACTCGGCGTGTACAGCGAACAGGTAATCCACGCAGTGCCGTTTGGCGCCGTGAATCAGAATCAAGAGGAGCGCACTCTGAACACGTGCCCCACCAGCCGGCCTGACTCCCCACCCCTCGCCCTACTCCCTCACCCGCTTTCCTCCTGCGGAGTAAATTCGAGCTGACTTACCCTTCTGTTCCCTCCCCTCCACTTCCCCATGGCCCCACGTGGAGCCCCGCGCGACGCGCCGAGGTGCCCAATGGCGCATGACACGAGGGCCCGAACTTTACGCCAAGTCTGCCGTCCTGATTAGCGCCCCCCGCCCCGCCCCGCAACGCCAGGCGGCAACTAAACGCCAAACACACGCTATAGGCCTCCAGCCTCGACCCCCGCCGAGGCCGCGTGCAAAAGAGCCGGCATAGGCCCAGCACCGGCCCGGCCTCAGCAGCCGAGCACAATGAGAGCGCTGCGGGTGGGCTGCGCTCTCGCCCCGGACACAGCCGGAGCGCTCCGCACCGCACCGTCCAGAGCACCAGGTTCCACACGGGCCATTACCTAGCAGGGCCTGGGCCGGGCCGTGCCCGGCCGCGCGTCGTCAGACATCAGTGGTCGTCACACAAATAACTCGCCTGCTCGCCAAATCCCCGAAGCAGCAGAGTAGGGGCCGCGCTCGCGCGCCCACGGCGGAGTCATCGCGCTCCGAGTGTCTCTTTTCCCCCTTCGACGCCGCCCATCTCCCTCGTTTTCTTTCTCTGCCCGCGCCCCGAGCGTCTGCTACGCGTAGAGGACGCCTGTTTCATCATTTCAACATTTTCCGCGCTCTGTTGGGCCCGGCCCGACTGGCAAGGGTCACAACGGACCTTTTGTTATGTTCACCTGGTTGGCCGGCGGCCTGCTCGGCCGATCGTGCGTTATTTCCCGTCTGGCCGCGATACCTCGAGCGCGACCCGCGGCCGGCGAGGCGTGGCGTGACCGGACCGCCAACACAATGCCCTGGCGGCCCTGCAGGCGGATTCAGGGTATCGTTTAGTAGTGTCTTCTCTCTCACTCCTTATGGGCCAGCCCCGTGAGTGCAACAAGGACAGAGAGACGAAGTCGGCGCGCGGAATAGCCCTGCTGGCGGTGGCACGGCACGGCCTGGGGGGCGCGACTAGTCGAGGCGGCGCGGGGCGCGGAACGCAACACGCAACCTCCAACAATACTTGCACGATAGAGAGCAGGACGGAGCAGAGAGCCACGGGCCGCGGCCGCGGGGTCCGAGGCCCGGGGGCGGCCCTCCGCACCCCGACACATCGCGGGGACATTGCGCTTTAAAAATAAACCTTAGGACTGAAAACGGACGGCGACAACATTGCGGTGGGGCTGGGCGTGGCTGGCGTGGCGTGGCGTGCCGTGCCGCGGCGAGTGTAAAACGGAAACGGCCTGCGGGGGGCGGTGGTCCCCGAGGCGCGCGAGGAATTAACCGCTAGACTTGTCCCGCCGTCGAGCTCCTCTGAGCTCCTCGCCTCGAACTCTCGTCGGAAGAGCTTGACTGCCGCGGCGCCGCGTGGAACAGGTCCAAAAAAAAGAAATTTGATGTAATATGCTTTGACGCGTGTGATCTCAGCAGCGCGGCCGTAACCATATATTCACTTTTGCCACCCCTGGGAAATTTATGGCGCCCTGCTCCAGAAGAGAGGCTGATCACCGCTCATTTGAACAAAACACATCTCGTAATCACCACCACCACCATGCGGATTAGCGCTACCAAATACAACACGTCAGTCGGTTCAACAGGTCCTACTACACCACACACTCGCCGACACACATCACAAGGTCAGTAAAATCGTCACACACGCACTCAGAGAGTTACAGCACACGGGGGTTGTGTTTCGGGCAGGCGGGCGCTACAGGTCCAAGCACTGAGAGGCAGGCGCGTCTTCCAGGTCCGGGCCGTGCATGTGCATCTCACCCACCAGGCAGGGCGCTCGCGCCTCGGCGGCGCGGTGCACGGCGGGAGCCGGGGCCGGGGGGCCATGGCCCTGGTCCCGGACCGCGGCGGGCAGGGTGTAGTACGGGGTGCAGCCCGCCCCCGGCTGCCGCTGCTGCTCCGGCGACAGGTGAGCGCCGCCGGCGGGGACGGGGGCGGCCGACGGAGGCGACCAGGACGACGTCGGCAGCGGTGGCGGTGGCGGCGTCGGCGTCGGCGTCTCGTCTTCCGGCGGCGGCAGGTACAGCTGCAGGCTGTGCAGCTCGCGCTCGTGGTACGACTTCCGGCGCCGTTGGAGGAGTGTCTCGGTGGCGTGGGCCGGGGCCGGGGCCTGCGCCGGGGCTGCCGCCGTGGCAGCGACGCCCTGCTGCTCGGCCGGGGCCGGGGACGCGGCGCGACTGTCACCCTGTGCCGCCTGTGCCTGTGCCAGCGGCAGCACTGCCCGCGGCACCGGCTGCGCGGGCCAGTACAGCGTCGAGCTGTAGCTGTGGCGGTGGGCCGGGGCCGGGGCCGGGGCCGGGGCCGCTGCTGGCGCTGGCGCCTCCACTAGTGGCTCGGACGGCCGACGCACCACTATTCTCGGTGTGCTGCCCTGGTACCCTCGCCCGGGGCCGTTGCAGCCCCCGCCCGGAGGCGGGCCGCTCGCGACGGCGGCGCCCTGGTCGTGATGGTCGGGGGCGGAGGCGGCGGGTGGGCGGCGACGCCAGGGAAACCCGGGCTGCTCCCAGGGCTTCTGAAAGAGAAACTCGGCGATGGGCACAAGGGACACTACATCGCGGGAGCAGGTAGAGAAGCCCAAGGAGAAAAAGGCCGCGCGGGCTGGGCGCGGCACACAGGATCATGTGTTGTCGATGGTGGTGGAAGAGCGACTGCGAGAGCTGCACAAAACGAGTGTTCAAAGGGCTCCGAAAATATCCACGACACGCGCCTGTCAGAGTGTCATCGGCCACCCTGGCGGGGCGGAGGCCTGCCGTGGCCTGGCCCGCGGCCGCCCACCTTGACGTCAATATGTAAGAGGACCCATTGTCAGGGGCTCTCATTTTGTTCACCGTGCGAGCCGGTCGGGGAGGGAATGGAGATCTTGAGACCCAGTTACCTTCGGGGTTCCCGAGCGCGTAATACTCTCGCAGTGTGGAGGGCGGGGCAGGGCAGGGCAGGGCGGGGCAGGGCAGGGCGGGGCAGGGCGGGGCGGGGCGGGGCGGGGCAGGGCGGGGCGGGGCGGGGCAGGGCAGGGCAGGGCAGGGCAGGGCAGGGCAGGGCAGGGCAGGGCAGGGTGGGGCGGGGCGGGGCAGGGTGGGGCAGGGCGGGGCAGGGCGGGGCAGGGCGGGGCAGGGCGGGGCAGGGCGGGGCAGGGCGGGGCGGGGCTGGGCAGGGCGGGGCAGGGCGGGGCAGGGACAGGCCAGCGGGCTGGGATGGGGTGGGAGGGGCACGCATGAGCGCCGGCGCCTTTGTTACAGCGCGCAGCAGCAGCGGTGCATTAGCTGCGACCACCCCGCCCCGGCCAGCTCCCCCTCCTACCCCCCACCACGCCCGCAAGCAGATGCCACTGGGGATGGTGGTGGTGTGCACCCAGTGCAGCTGGGTGTGGGTGCTAAGTTGTTGCCGATGCGCAGTGTAACGAACCACGAATAGATGTCCGAGTACTAGGGGTGGGTGGTTAGGGGCGGCGGGCTGTGGGCCCCGGCCGGGCCGGGTGCTGCTGGTGTGTCTCTGGCCGTGCACAGGGCTATAGCCATGGCTGCTGCGTAGACGACCATCAGGGGGGTGGATGGCAGAGTAACGGTCGCATAACAATGTCCTGCTGCATTCCTCACAAATCCCTCCCCGCCCCGCCCTCGCGCTCCCGACCGATCCCCGTCCCCCTTCCACCCTCCCGGCGCGCCGCACCTGCACTGCGGACGGCCCGGCAGCCTCCTCCCATTCCACGCGCACGCGGGCGGGTTTCGCGTCGACGTTTAAGGGTCCGCAGAGTGATTCCGAAGATCGCTCCCGTACCTCCGTCCTTCTCGCACCTATAGAGGTGTCCGATGTGGAGGATGGCAGTGCCCCATGAGTGCGACAAGGACGGGGAAGCTAGAGCGATCTTCGGAATCAGACGGCTGGCCGAACTCCGTGAGAGGGCAGAGCAGGAGGGGGTCCAGGAGAGGGGCATGAGAGGGGAGGAGAAGAGGTCTGCAGTCGTCGGACCCGACCCGAAGTGGCGCGCTCAGCTCAGCGGACCGCCCAGTCCGGTCCGGTCTGAGAGAGGCAGACGCAGGGGGAGTGGGCAGAGAATTTACGGTATTGTCTCCGGATGTCTCTCTTGAGAATAGTGCCGGCTGAGTATGCGCTTCTGAAACTAACTGGCCAGCAGGCGGGGGGCTGGTGGCGTAAAGTGCGCGGAAGCGGCATGGCAAGCGGAGGGAGGGACATTGAACTTACATAAATGTTAAAGACCCGCAAAACAGACTGCGGTCGCGACATTATTTTGAAAAAGAACCGGGTCACGCAGAGGGCTTCATGGATAGGTGAGAGAGGTGGGAGGCGTGTAGATGGATGGATGTGGTCGGGGCGGGGGAGAAGAAGGAGGTCATTCCCTACGACCGCCGCCCTCACCAGCTGTAAACATTGGCACGCCGCCACGGCGCCCCGTTAGCAGGGATGTACCCGTCGTTCCCGTCCCTGTCGCTATGCCGGCGACGCTACCCCGCGCCGCGGGAGAGCCCATGCCGGCCCAGGGTGGCCCGGGCCCGGGGGGCACGACGTACACGTTCACCTGGCGTGGAGTACATCCAAGATCCTGGGCGTGGGTATTGTCGGCTAGAACAGTCCTGATGCCGATGACAAGATTCCCACAAAACGAAATTCAAGAACATTACGGCAAAAAGAGGGGGAGGGGAGCACCCACGGAGCGGACGTGGGACGTGGAAGTCACCAGCCATACGCAAACAAGTACCACAACAGAAACGATGTCCATTACGACCATGGCCTGCCTGCCGAATCTCAGCAATCTTTTCCGAAGAACTGAACTAAGAATGGGTGCAAGTTAAAAACAGTTGCCCGAAAATGTAGAGCAGGCATAAGCGGCCAACTTTTTCGAACTGGCACCCACTCTTAGTTCATGAAGTAGATTGCTAAGATTTGGCACGCAGGCGTGCAGGCGTAGGTGGATGGATGGATGGATGGATGGATGGATGGATGGATGGATGGATGGATGGATGGATGGATGGATGGATGGATGGATGGATGTGTGTGTGGGATTTGTGGGGTGGTATGGTGAGCTGGAAGAAGTAAGAAGATCGCTTAAAAAGCTATCCTGATGGTAACAAACTGTCAGGTTCACGCCCGGTATCTGCATGGAGACGCCAAGGGTCGGGGCTATTTTCAGGCGGGATGCCTTGTAAACTGTCACCGCTTTGTGACACGTGACACCGATGTATACTGGTCCATCGCGACGTGACGCGCCCCGTTACACGGCAGGCCGTGTGTGGGTTGGGGGGGGGGGCAGATGTTGTGACGTACTGGCGACTTCTCCCTCGTCTAGAAACGCGAGACAAAGTCTATCTCTGCTTTGACAGAACAAACGGCTAAACACTGACGCCGTGGCACACTACTCACCTCCTCGCCGCCGCCGGCACTGGCTGCCGGGTCGTCCGCGACACCCAGGTTGATGTTGCGGAGGAGCTGCTCGATGACTCCGGACGTGGAAGGGCCGTCCACGGCCAGCCCGACCGGGTAGGCTCCGTCCACGAAGAGGTCGGGAGCGCCGCGGGGCTGCAACACCGGCGCGTCCTCGGCCTGCGCAGGGGACGGCGACGATGAGGTCGCCGCCCACGACAAGTCCGGCGCCAGGCCGTCGAAGCCCAGGGCGGCGCCGTTGATGTGGGCGCCATTGACGCCGTTGACGGGCACCTCGACGGGGTAGGCGTCCTCCTGGAAGAGCCCCGTCAGGGGGATGCCCGTCGTGGGGTCCACTGCGGGGATGAGCACGCCGCCGACGATGGTGCCGGTGGCGTAGCCGTACGCTGCTGGGTACTGGAAGGGGTCCGCGGCCAGGTCTGCCGTGGTCAGGAACTGGCCGGCCGCGTCGCGGAGTGGTTTGCCGTCCACGCCGATCAGGTACTGGTCGCACACGAGTTGCTGAGGCTGCTGGTGCGGGGGCTGGTGCGGAGGCTGGTGCGGGGGCTGCTGCTGAGGCTGCTCGGAGGAGGCAGGGGTGGACTGGTTCTCGGGGAGGGGCTCCAACAGGAAGCACACACCCTTTTTGCGCGGGATGATTGGGGACGCCCCTTGATCCTCACCGCCCGTCTGCAAAAAATATAAATAAAAAGTCAGTCGCAAAGCCGATGTTAAAAAAAAGTGTCAATGACACATTTCTCATACCTGCGAGTCGGTCTGGTCGTTTTCGGTCTCCTCCTGCACGACGCTCAGCATGTCGAAGTCCACCTGGCGGTCTCTGGAGGAGGCGGCTGAGCCCTTGGCGGCGCTCGCGCCGACGTCGTGGGCGGCCTCTGCGACCGCGGCACGCTCCCCGCCAGGCCCGTGCCCGCCGTCACCGGCGTCCTCGTCACCGTCCTCATCCTCCTCCTCGTCCTCCTCACCCTGGTCCTCGTCGCCCTCCTCTTCCTCCTCCTCGGCCTCCTCCTCGTCCTCCGAGTACTCGTCCGAGGCGTCGCCCGGCTGCTTGCGCTTGAGCAGCGCCTCCAGCTTGTCGTACTCGTCGCGCAGCCCCCACAGCTCGCGCCGCAGCTGGTCGTTCTCTCGCCGCAACTTTTTTATGTCGTCTTGACCTGGAAGAAATCACGCAAACACGCATTAAATGGTGCCCGCCAAGCAACAGACCAGGGGGCAAGGGGGAAACGACTGTCAATTTTCGTGTCAGCCGGATAACGGATTACCCCGGATTACCTCTGGAGCGTGTCCTCCGGATAACGGTGCTTTCTTCCTCGGATAACCCCGGATTACCCTAAAACTTTCCCGGGTTACACCGGATTACTTCTAATTCCCCCGGATTACACCCTACCGGATTACCTATCGGCTGTCAGCCGGATTACCTTAGTCATTTCCCCCTCGGACCAGGGCTCTTTTAATATATTTTTTAAAATTATTGTCTTGAACTAAAAATAATAAAATCAACGTTGGGTGGGTGGTGTAGAATGAAGACGACCGCGACCGTAAACCCGCTGGCTCAGCAGTAGAGAAGAGGCTGGTGTTTCGCCATCGAGTCGGTTCCGCCAGCAGTTAAGCCCGCGCTGATCCACAACGCATGGTCAGCGCACGGCCTCACCTCACCCCATCCCACCCCGCCCCGCAGCTCACTACTTGTGAATGGCCGGTGGCCGAGCGCCAACCACGCGCGTAATAATCCCCGTTGCAGGCGTGTCACTCTCTCGCGTCGCAGCCGACAGATGGCTTCCCCCCCCCCTCCCCACTCCACCCCGCGGCATTCCTAGTCCATCGCGCCCGCGCCAGGCCGCGTCTACGACAAGGAAGACGAGGGGGCGGTGCTGCGGGCGGGGTGACACTGACTGAATAAAAGTGGCGGGGGAACGATGATTTATTCTCGAAAGGGGATCAGCAGCCCTGCGGCGCAAATCCCGTCGCCCGGCCCGGCCCGTCCCGTCCGGTCCCCGACCGGCTCATCAGTCAGCTGCCGGCGAGTGGCGAGCTGGTCTGGCAGGAGCATTGTCCTCTGGCGCCACGTGGACGAGTCGCCACCGGCACGGCGAGGCGTCGCGTGCTGCAGAGCGATCACCACAGCGCGCTCTCCTCCAAGGGGTCCTCGTTGAGGCCTCTTCAGGCCGCCCCGCCCCGCCGCGCCCCGCCCCGCCCCGCCCCGCCACACCTGAGCACACACCTTGCGGTCCTGCCTGCCCTCTGCCGACATTCTCCCCACCCCCGCGGCGACCAGCATGCAAGTTCCATTTTCGCGCCGGGCCGAGCGGGGCCGCGCAGCCTTTGTGGTGAAGGCAACTTTGCGCGATAAGAGAAAGAGAGACGGAGAGAGTGCGCGGCGGGGTGCTGCGGGGCGCGGTGGGGTTAGGGGATGAGAGAGAGAGAGAGAGAGAGAGAGAGAGAGAGAGAGAGAGAGAGAGAGAGAGAGAGAGAGAGAGAGAGAGAGAGAGAGAGAGAGAGAGAGAGAGAGAGAGAGAGAGAGAGAGAGAGATGGGAGGGGGTGGCTTTTGTCACGCGCACTTCCTACCTCTCAGGAGGATACCCCCGGGAGACGCGCCGCGCCACCCTGCCACACCGCGTCGGCTCTAGGCGTGACCGCGAATACGAACGGACACTCTTACACCGGGGCTACTGGTGACGGCGCGCTAAACCACCCCATTCCGCTGTACACAGGGGAAAAAATGAAACCGAGCGTATCCTAGCAGCTCACATTTCTTATGAGAAATAGGCGGGGAGACAGGAGGCGGGAGGCACGAGGGGGGAGTATTAATCAGCGAAATCACTAGCGATGTTGTCATGGCCCTCACTCTCTCTCCCTCTCTCTCAGTTATCTCGCTCCTCTCCCCCACCCCTTCTCTGTGCAGAGAGAAAGCACTACCAAGATCCCACTTCCACCCCCTCCTAGCGGCAGAGAGACGCCTTGATGACGAAATTATGTCGGGCGGGCGGTGCCGGGCGGGTCGGGCGAGGGGTTGGGCCCCTCCGGCTTTGAGGGGCTGGCAGAGAGGGCATTGAGGAGTCCGCGTGCTCTACACGCGCGAGTTGAGCTCAGCAACACCGCTGCTAAGTGAAATTCCTCCTCTGGGGTCCCAGGATGACGTCGTGGGCGCGGAGGCCTGAACCGGAGAAGGTCTCCGTCGTGGTCCGCAGGTAGGCAGGCGGGGCGCGGAGCGTGAGGAGCGAAGATGGGGGCCTAAATAAGTCAATTAGGCCCCTCGGCGGCGCCAATAGCGGCGACGAGGCGCCGCGACACGCTTTTTCACACAACAGCGGACTGCACTCAGCCACCTGCCTCCGCGAGCGCGGCCTCCCGCCCGCGGCCTCTCACCCCTCCGCGACATTGCACGGAGCAGCCACTTCTCGGGGCGCGGCGGGGCGGGGGATGTGGTGACACAGCGGGGTCTTATCTTAACACGCCGGAAGGAAGTGAGGCCGGGCTGGCGAGCGGCGGAGGGAGGGGGTTTAACAAGTCCTCTCTAGGCACGCTGACAAAAATCGTGCGAGGTCCCCGTTAGGTGTGGCAGCGGACTACCTTCGTGTTCTCGACGCCAGCACAACGGTGTCGTATTTCCCGCGAGAAAATCACCTCGCGCGCGTGCACTCGCGGCAAAGTATAGCTGAGCTGCTCAGCTCGAGTGGCTAGAAAGTAGTTAGTTCAGGAGATACAATATTGATGCGTTGTTTTTTTCCCACCGTTGGCGCCGCTGTTTTCTCTTTACACCCCGCAGTATACCACGCGCTGATGTTGTGTTGCCCGGCATGTGTTGTGCTCGGGGGCCATAAATGGGAGCCATTGTGACGACCTAGAGCGGGCTCATACTCAGTCCGCTCGACCTCGCGCGGGCTCATGCTCATACTCACTCCGCTCGACCTCGCGCGGGTCCCATGCTCAAACTCACTCCGCTCGACCTCGCGCGGGCTCATACTCACTCCGCTCGACCTGGCACGGGCTCATTACTCACTCCGCTCGACCTCACGCGAGTCCATGCTCATACTCACTCCGCTCGACCTCGGCGTTGATGTTGATGGTGCGCAGGCGCAGCTCCTCGTTCTCGTAGATCATGCCGCGGGTGGAGGAGCGGTCCAGGCGCCGGTTGGGCTTGACGTTGACGTCGCGCCGCCGCGCGCGCAGCATGGCCGACGTCCCCGGGGCCATGGCGACGAGCGAGGAGCGCGCCGAGCTCAGCCCCGAGCACCACGACGACGACCCGCTCGACGTCCAGCGCGAGCCGAACCGCTGGCGCGTCGAGAGCACTGCAAACAGACATGCGCGCCGCCGAGTCAGGAACAACTCGTCACACCCGCTCGCCCCGAAGACACAAGGTAGAAGATTGAGAGACACTGAAATACTGTCCGCACTGAAATACCTTCTCGGGGTGCCACGGCCGGCGTGGCCGTGTACCTGCCCATGTACACCATGTGGTCGGCCGGCGTGCACCCGGCGCCGCCGCCCTCGGTGCACACACGCACACACTCGCACTCAGGCGCGCGCGAGCGCGGAGTGCAACAAGAACAAGAAGGCCTGCTGGCTGGGTCCCCGGTCTGATCGGATCTCTGATCCCACCCGCGGGCTGCCCGCCCCGCTCCGCGACGCGGTCCGGCCTACCACCGCCCTCCGAGATAACTGCAGCTCCGCCCGGCTCGGCTCGCACATCACCTCCGTAGCTGCGGATCGCCACCGCCCCGCCCGCACGCCTTGCATGACCCCCCCCCCCCGCACCGCACCCGCGCGCGTGGCCAGCGGCCCCGATCCGAGCCACAATCCCCCGCCCCACCCCGCCTCGTTCCTACCCCCCTTCCCCTCCTCCAGTGTGCAAGCGAGGAGGCCTGCTCTGGCCAGTGTAAACGCTGCGGAACCGAAAACACATTAGCGGTCCGTGACGTCGCGCTGGTCAGGTCAGGCAAGCGAGAGGGGAGGGAAAAAGGGGGGAGTGGTTTGGTCCGTAGAAATACGCGTCACGCAGCAAACCCGTCGTCACTGGATGTGCAGTTTCCTCGATGAGATCACACGCCGCTTTGGTTAAAGTTGGGCTGCGTGGCGCTGTAGACTGATTCCGCAAAGCGGTTAGAGTGGCCTCTCAGGTGTCCTCCCTCTCGCTCCGTACGACGTCGCCTCACGAGTGGGACAAGGACAGAGCGACGAAATCGCCTTGCGGAATCAGCCTGCTGCGCGCAACCACACAGCTCAGCTCCGCGGCGGCGAGCGCCTGCGGTATAGGCAAGCCCGTCGGACACGGCTGTGCGACGGCACGGCCTACCTCCCAGGCGGCACAGCAAGACCTCTGGAGAAGCGCGGCTCCTGGCGCCCGCGCCGCTGCGACAACTTTATCGCCGGGTATAATTTGTGGCGAGCCCCTGCCCGCCCACCCGGGCCCCGTGGGGCGGGGGACGTCACGGAGGGCTCCATCCTGGCTCTCCTCACCGCGTCCGCACGAGGCGAGGGGAAAGAGGGGAGCTTGATGACGTGTGAATCGCCCTGGCCGCGCCGGGGCGTGGGAGGGCAAAATTAGGTAGGAGAAAAAGTAGAGAGGTGCGGGCGCCGGTTGCTGTGCGGGCGCGGGCAAGATCGAAAACTTCACTTCAAACTCGCCCCCGGCAACCAGAACCCCGCGGAAATAATTTAGCGCATCCTGCTTTTCGGCATGGGAACGAAAAGTGTGTTTCCCGGGGATACGGCGGTGCGGAGCGGGTGCGGGCGCGGCCTGTGCTCTGGCGAAATTACAGAGCAGCCCGAAATGAGGACGGAGGAGGAGGCCGTTGCATGAGGGGGTCGTGGCGGGTTCGACGTTCGACACCCCGCGCCGGCGCCGCCCAAACAGGTTTGTTTATGCCCGGCCCTGTGGGGCCGGCGCCGGCCAGACCACTCTCTCGCACTTCTTGTTCTGGCGGGCGGATGGCGTAGGCCTGATGAGACGGGTTGCTGAACGGGCCTCGCGCCGAGAACAAGGCGGTGCCTGCTGGATGCTCCGCGCAGGGCAGCGCAGGGCAGAGCAGGGCAGGAGCAGGCCTCCTCGGTGGGGAGAAGGATGGCTCGTCCGCGCAAGGTACCGGGGCGGGCCGGACCGCGCGGGCACCTGCTCTGTTTGTCTGTGGCCTAGTGCTTTGCTTCCCACAGTAGCCCCACGCCACGCCTCGCCACGCCTCGCCACGCCTCGCCACGCTGGGCCCTGCCCTATTTTTGGAGGGACTCCTCCCGTGTGGAGCGAGGTGAGGTGGGGTGAGCAGGGCCGGGCGGGGCGGGGCGGGGCGTGCTGTCTGACTTCCCCGATGCCCGGGGCACCTAGCAGAGCCCGCGTCCGAGCCTCTCCCCGCGCGCTGACTCAGGCCGGTGCGTGGTGGGGTGCGGGAGGGGGGGGGGCAGGGGTCAGGGGTCGGTGCGCTGGGAGCCCCGCCCCTACCCGCCCCACCCGGAGGATGTGTCTCGGCGCCAAAGGGTTTACGACGGCAGCTTCATCACCGCGCTCTTGTTCTCCTTTACGGTCCGGCCCGGTCCGGCGCGGAATCCACCCTTCACCGCGCCTCACAACGCACCGCCGCAGGCCGCAGGATGTTCCGTGAGGGTGGCGCGAGTGGCAGGCGGCTGCGGTGTGAGGTGACCGAGGAGGTGCAGAGAGGGGGAGAGAGAGAGAGAGAGAGAGAGAGAGAGAGAGAGAGAGAGAGAGAGAGAGAGAGAGAGAGAGAGAGAGAGAGAGAGAGAGAGATATGTGTATTGTGGGAGGAAAGATTGTGAAGATTGTGGCCGATACTTAGGAAGAAGGGAAAGGTTTGTTAACGTTGTTCGATGCAGATGTAACTATTCAGCTCCAGTGAAGAAGGCAAAATTCTTTCTCACCCTTGACTTAAAATCTCAGCTCAAATACTTCCTTTCCATTTCTGGTGTATGGGACAAGCTGCAATACCCTCAAACGAGACAAAAAATTAGTCCTACTGCAATAGAGGATACCTTGATGGGGCTCATTATTGAGACTAAAAGAAGGTGGACCCTTGGCAAGCTGGAACAACTTTTCCTACATTTTCAATTTGGAAGGAGTTCAAGCATCCAAAGAGGGCTCACTAAAAGTAACACCTATTTACATAAGAATTAATGAACTGCCTCCAGAGTTAAGGCAAAAGTTCCATTTCCTAGCAGCAATATTCATTGATAACAAAGATCCAAACTTAAAATGCTACCTCAAGCCCTTTGTTCGTCAAGCGCTTAGCACATCAAGGGCTCGATTGGAAACCAGATGGAGTAAACGATATTAACAGCAAAATTATTCCTATCGCATTTTGTGTTGATTCCCCTGTTCGTTATAAAATGCTCGGTTTGTCAAAATGGGATAGTCAATATGACTATATGAAGGAGAAGGTCGAAGAGTTTGATGACTGGTTTGAGGGCTATCTCCAGAGCAGCGAATAGAGGAAATGAGGTCTGACCATAGTGAGCTTATGGAAGTGTTAAAGGCAAGTCTTCAGAAGTAAGTTCTGTCTCTTTTCTGTTTTTGTGAAGCGTAACAATTTATAAAGTATTATGTTTGCTTTTCAAAGCTGATTTGTGACTAGTCTGAGCATTATCCTGTCTTGTAATTAGTCTTTTTTTATTTCATGCCTGTAAAAGTATTAATAGAATTTGTTTGTTTGCTTTTCAGAAGCTAATTTGTAACTAGTCAATCGTTACTCTGTATTGTTATCATTTGTCAAAAGAGCAATTTGTTAAATTATCTTTCTAATGCTTATCAATTTCTTATCAATGTTTTATATTCCCAGCCAAAAATTTTGTGTCAACCTTCGTTTCGATTTCGAAATTTTTACTCGATTCGACGGATATTTGTCCTCAAAATTGACGTCGAAACGATGTCGAATGGTCGAAACGATGTCGTATCGACGTCGTTTCGACTGTTCGACATCGTTTCGACGTCGATTTTGAGGACAAATATCCGTCGAATCGAGTAAAAATCTCGAAATCGAAACGAAGGTAGACACAAATTTTTTGGCTGGGATTTCATCGTTGGCATCACTTATCAATTTTAGATGCTAAATTGTTTTTCTCTTTATAAGAGCTTGTCGTGTCAATAAATCCCTCTCTCTACCACTGTCAATGGACCAGACTTATTCGCCCTCACCTTACCTCGCTGATCAGCCACTGCACTTCAACAGGTTATGCGGCCCAGGCATTTATGAAGGTAAACCTGTGTCTCCTTTGTCATCATGTTTGGACCTTCGGAAAATGAAGAGGGAGCCTTCGGAGGTCATTCGAACCAAGGAAGCAATCAGTTATTCTATCAGCTAATGGCGCGAGACCTCAGCGTGAAGAACGTGGTCCCAGTCCCATACTTGGGAGAGATCCCTATCGTGGCCATGGCAATGGTTTTAATAACCGAGGTCCTAATAATGGGAACTGCTAGGGCCCCGTCCCGGCCCAGCATCCACCATCCCGACTGAGGGCGCGGTCCTCGCACCGGAGCCGACCTGGCGGGCCGGCGGCGAGGAGCGCACACTCTTCGCCCAGACCAGCTAGCAGCCACCCGGTGCTAGCCCCGGTCTGGGAACTCCTCTGCTGCTCTCCACCACGGCGTGCGCTCGCCCGGAGACACGCTGCTGGTCATCGGCCGCGTTGTGTGTATGTGTGTGCCTGTGTGTATGAGTGCGTGTGTGTTGCCTCTGTGCGCTGGCTCCGGCCCTGCGCTGTATTCCCTTCGGGGCTGTATGGTATTATTGTGCCTAAATGAACTCTGTGCCACACTCAACCCTGCCTCGTGTAGCTCCGTGTCCCAAACCCAGCAGGAACAATAGCCGAGGATTTGGTCGTGGACACCGCGGCCAAGGCCAAGGCTGCTTTAGAGGTAGAGGTGGGCAGAGTCCAGGCGGTCCAGGTGGGAGAGTGCGGGCTTTTATGTCAAACCATAATGCTAACAATGGGTATGTGACTGTGGGTAACTTGCCCGAGTCGAAACATTTGACTGGTCCAGAGAATTACGCTAACTGGTCCTTTTTGATGAAGGCCTTACTTATGAGCGCTGAAAAAACGGCGTCATGGTTTCCAAGCAGTTTTGGAAAAACCAAGCAGCTCTTATGGAGAAAATACACAGGGTTTCGGAAGCTGCTTGAAAACCAAGACGAAGTTTTTTCCGTGAGTGAAAGAACCTGGGGGAAGTCGACGGCTCAGACCAGAGTCTTGAGGCCAATGATCGTGCCTTCCTCAAAGTTGTGCCTCAACATTGGTGGTGATGTGGCCAACCTGCTGTATGGCTTGACCACTGCTAAGCGAGTCTGGGACAAGTTGAAGAGTACCTATTCAGATAATGGGCTTGTAATGAGATGTTCATTGCTCAAAAGTATGTTCCATTCTTCATTGGAAAGTTTCACTTCTATGGGTGACTGGGTGACTACATTAATCACATTTCTAGTCTACAGCAAAGACTTGTGGCTATGGGAGATGGTCTTGATGACAAATTCCTAGCTATTGTGATGCTGAGTGGACTACCTAAAGAATACGAGCCTATTATCGGACGTAGGTCACAAGCGCTACAGATCACAAGCGCTAAGGGTCACAAGCGCTACAGCTCGCTTAGCGCTACGGGTCACAAGCGCTACAGATCACAAGCGCTACAGCTCGCTAGCGCTACGGTTCGCTAGCGCTACGAGTCACAAGCGCTACAGCCCACAAGCGCAACAGCTCGCTAGCGCTACGGCTCGTAGCGCTACGGGTCACAAGCGCTACAGCGAGAATCCGACCGTTAGGTGGAGCCGACTATTGACGGGGTCTCGGGCGAGAACGATCTATTGATCTCAGTGCGTATGAGAAATAAATTGCTCCGTTCGAGTCTCTCTCCTCTTTCTCTCTACCTCCGAGGTCGAGGCCGAGGCTGGCGCGTCTGCGGTGAAACTGCGTGAAATCCAGTTTGTTGTTTCTAACAAACCCTTGAAATGTTCATTTTCTTTGCTGCAAAATGATTCTGAGATCACTGGCAACGACGAATTGAGCGAAACTTGACAACTCACCACGAAGTACTCCGATTCCTACTGAAACCTAAAGAAATCATAATGATGATTTGTTCTTTGAGTTAGGACAATAAATAGAGGCGGCTATTGACTGTAAGAGCTAATATAACAACAAAGGGTACAGGACAGGTACCCGCCTCGGCCTTGGACAGAGAGGAGACTCCAACGGAGCAATTTATTTTCTCATACGCACTGATATCAATAGATCGTTCTCGCCAAAAACTCCGCCAATAGTCGGCTCCGCCTAACGGTCGGATTCTCGCTGTAGCGCTTGTGACCCGTAGCGCTTGCGAGCCGTAGCGCTAGCGAGCTGTAGCGCTTGTGAGCTGTAGCGCTTGTGACCCGTAGCGCTAGTGAACCGTAGCGCTAGCGAGCTGTAGCGCTTGTGATCTATAGCGCTTGTGACCCGTAGCGCTAGCGAGCTGTAGCGTTTGTGACCCGTAGCGCTTGTGATCTGTAGCGCTTGCGAGCCACTCCCCTATTGTCCTGCACTTTGAGAGTTCTGAAGAAAATCTCACATCAGAGAAAGTCAGGATGAGACTTCAACAGCATGGTGTCCACAATGTAGATTCATCAAATAACCTTGACAAAGTTGCTTGTTATAGCAGGACTCGTCCAAAGCAGCCTCAGGGGCTATCCACTTAAGGCTACGCTTCCACGCTAGCGTGCGGCGGGCGGGCGGGCGGGCGTGCGCGTGGGCGCGCGCGGCGTGAGAATACCGACATACCTCCCGAAATAGGGCTATACGCTTCGAAGTATGCCAACCTGTATATTTTAAGAAAGAGAATGGTTCAGAAACCATTATTTCTCTAGAATAGTTTTCGAAATTTTAACTCTGCGGACGGCTGCAGGGTGTGCTAACTTAACCGAAATTGTTTTCACCTTTTTGGCATTATCGTTTCAACGGGGGGGCATATGAGCGTAAACGAGTGACCATTAGAAAGATAAAAGTACACTGAATTTTCGTTACCCTATCACCGAAAGTGCTCAAACCACTCCTTGTGCCCTAAAATAATTTTCGTTACAAAATAATTTGCGTTAAAGTTATTTTGTAACGAAAATTATTTTAGGGCACAAGGAGTGGTTTGAGCACTCTCGGTGATAGGGTAACGAAAAATTCAGTGTACTTTTATCTTTCTAATGGTCACTCGTTTACGCTCATATGTCCCCCCGTTGAAAAGATAATGCCAAAAAGGTGAAAACAATTTCGGTTCAGTTAGCACACCCTGGACGGCTGTTGGTCTGCTGTGCCGCTTTCGCTCAGGCGGTGTAGAGGGCGCTGGTGAAGAAACAAAACAACTGTAATCCCACTTCATCTCTATGTCTGTCTCTCTCCTGTCTCTCCTTTGTTTACTCGCCGGTACCGGTGCTTGTGTCAAGCCGATGCGTACATATTCATTCAATTGATTGTGATTACAATTAAGGGGTTACAGCTCAAAGTTAAAGAGAAGCGTGAGCTATGGATGAAAGAAATATGCTGATGATGATGGTGTTAGACGACTATGACGAAGAATTTTTCTTGGATTGGGAGTTGGAGGAGCGTAAAGGTAACCTGTCATCATGAGAGAGGGGCGCCCTTCTCTCATGCTGTCATCGGGTGTTCCCATCGACTTGCATCATTATCGAAGTATTGTGATATATATTTATTTGCGATGCAGGTCGAATAGAAGTAAATATTCAAAGCTGGAGAACTCTCGGAGATCCAACATTCAAGCAACACTTCAGAATGAACTGTGCAACCTTTGAGGTAGTGAATTGTTGATGTCATTGGTGTTATAAGTATTTTCAAGAAACTAAATTGTTTACACTTACAGAATTTGATCTTGGCTGTTGGGTCCCATTTGAAGGAAAACAACATGTGGCTGAGAAGAAGTAGGAAAGGGCTGGATGTAGCTCTTATGATGGTGTTGTGGATACTTGCAACACCCGATACATTCCGCTCAGTTGCAGTAAAATTTAATACATCACAGGGAGTTGTGCACTTCCACTACAAGTATATTATTTTAGCTCTGCGCCAAATGGCAGCAAAGTATATCAGGTGGTCTGATCAACATGAAATGGAGCTGATATCTGGTATTTTTGAGGAGCGATATGGCTACCCTGGAGTCATTGGCTGCATTGATGGCTGCAACATTAATGTGACTGCACTTCTCCCAAGGAAAACGACGAAGTCACGAAGATGTCACTGTGACCTGCCCGTGACTGATTTTTTACTCGTTCTTTACCCCTTTTTGTATGTATTATGATGATGTCAAGTAAAAGAACGAGTATTGATCTAGGTTAGGTGTAATTTAGAAGTTCACCTTCCTGAGAGAACAGAGACCATTTAAACATGTGAAATGGTGGTAGTATCCAAATTCTCACCGTACATGACAAAAAATACGGCGGGTTTTCTTTTATTAGTCGATCATTTTAGAGATCACTAAACAAAAATCATGCCTGGTTTTTCTTCTAAGTCCGCGATCGCGGAATTCCCGATTGTATTTCCGTCCACACCGTCATTTATTGAGAAAGTGCTTTGCACAGATATGACAATTGCCTTATGGATTTCTTGGTTTTACTCATGAAATTTAGTGTAACGCGTTTCCTTCAAAGATCACTTAATAGAAATTATGTCTGAATTTTTCTAAGTCCGTAGCTTTCGCGGGCTCTCTTATGGCGCATGTGGCGCGATCTAGCAGGTCCCCCGTGAACTAGCCTTGACTCCTTGACGCCCCCCAGCGGCAAATTCAATTGTTTGTTCCCTAGGTGACTAGAAAAGTTGTGTTCTCTCATTTTCCTTTCAACTTTGCTTTGCACTAATCTTAAATGTATATCTCTCCTAGTTTCCAAACTAGTTTAAAGCTGCTTGCTCCTTGTCCAATTTTATTTTCCCCAGGATGTAACATAGGTAACGAACTTGAAAATAACCATGAACTTCCAACCCTTTTCCGTTCAGGATGTAATGTAACGTAACGTGAAAATAACCATGAACTTCCAACCCTTTTCCTTTCAGGATGTAACGTAACGTGAAAATAACCATGAACTTCCAACCCTTTTCCTTTCAGGATGTAACGTAACGTAACGTAACGTGAAAATAACCATGAACTTCCAACCCTTTTCCTTTCAGGATGTAACGTAACGTAACGTAACGTGAAAATAACCATGAACTTCCAACCCTTTTCCTTTCAGGATGTAACGTAACGTAACGTGAAAATAACCATGAACCTCCAACCCATTTTCCTTTCAGGACGTAACGTAACGTGTTTTAAGAGCATACCTAAATCATTAAAAATCAAATATAAAACAACAAAAAGAGCTTCAAACTTTTTTAAAAAAATCAGGCATCATTTCCAAAAAGTGATCTTGAAAAGCAATGTTTTCTCAAAAATTTCAGAAATATCTATAGGTTTTCATTTCCGAAAATAACTTTGACATGTCCATGAACACAAATGTTAACCCAGTTCTTTCCAGTATATAATAAAATGTAACATATAGTGATATTGAAAACACACTTCAACCATTCACCATTCATTATGTTCTCTGTTTTCTCCAAATGAATGAATTACTATTCTGCAGCAAACATGATACTTGCATTATTATACACATTCATTCAGTGTAAAGAACGAGTCAATTTTAATACTACAGAATGTTGTATTAATTGGCTACTTGTTTATCATGACTCCGTCACTGCTTTCACCGTGATGATAACATGACGAGATCGTGATTTGACTCTATTCTGTGCCTTATTTCATGATACACAATTGTCACGATATGTTTTTCCAGCCATGAAATATGAAACCTGGATTTTCTCAAATTTTTATGATAAAGCGATGATGACGTCATTGTGAGGGCATGATGACGAGAAATATGATAGGCGACAATTATTAAACATTTTGTCTTTCAGGAGGCGTAGAAAATACATTTCAACAGTGTTACTACTAGAACTGCAGACGTTATTGACAGGTTTATGATAATGGGCAAAATTTACGAGTCTTTGATTTGAATGATGCGCGTTAACGGTTGCGGTGCTTGCCAACACCCCGGCCAACGCCAGTGCATTAAAAGGTAGTCTTTCACCAACAATGCCAATGGGTTTTCTCAATAGGGTATTTTACTCTAACCCGGGACCGGAAGTAAGAAGTAAAATGGAAGCATGAAATCGGAAACAGATGCTGGCTGCGGTCTACCGCGGTATGAGAAATTTACGATCGACTGTATGTTTATATGTCAGTTTGCGATCACTACATGTTGTGAGTATTTTGTTTTGAAAAGTACACTTTTGAGAGGTAAAATGTGTACGGAGTGTTACGCGAGTATGAAAAGTAGAATTGTAGTGAATTATGTTGAACTAGTAGGGCGGATCATACATGATTACTCAATTGAAACCAGAAAAAAGGTAGTCGGAGAGGAACATAACCTAGCCAGATGTCAGATATTTTCCGGTACTGAACAAAATCTAAGGACTGGCACACGGCCTATCTTAAAAACGGGCCATATCAAAAGGCCAGAAAACTGAGACGTGCAGAGAAAAGTGGTTATGTTGATCGTAAACTAAAATATAAACAATCAGTCGATCGTGAATTTCTCAGACCGCAGCCAGCATCTGTTTCCGATTTCATGCTTCCATTTTACTTCTTACTTCCGGTCCCGGGTTTGAGTAAAATACCCTATTTCATGTACTTCTAGTATTTTAAATTTGAAAATTCCTTCAAGAAATACCGTACTTCAATTCATGGAAAATGACAATGATGGTAACTATTTTTCTTCCGCGGCCATGGCCCCCTTGGCCTTGCAATTTCTTTTCTTCGTCCTCGGCAACCGCGTCGTTTCCGGTTCCATCCATCTTCGCGTCGCGTCGACTCGCCCTTTACTCGCCGGCAATTTCTAGGCCTTGATTCGTGATCGCCTCCCACCGTATTTCCATCGAGCTGAAAATGCCTCCGATTGGAGAAAAACTGGTATGTAGTTTTCATAAATTATAGTTTTGTTTATGATACTCTTTTCAGCAACAATTTCACGGGTTAACCTTGTATTTCCATGCTCTGATTATGAGGTTAGGTTGGGTTTAAATGCCGGCATAGGCGGTCGTACACTTATTTAATTCTTAATATTTTGTCGTCAGTTTGGTAAAAGAGCTGCCAATGTTTTGAACGCTAGTGAGTTAGAAAAGAGATTACGATTGGAAGCAGCAAGGGAGAGGTTACGGGTCGTCGACATTGTCAGCAATGAACATGAATCTGCTGCCTTTGATCAACTGAATGGATCGGCTGACTCTATTGAACTTGGCAACTCTAGTAACCTCGATGATGATGACGAAAACGGTGAACTTCATGATAACATTAGTGATGTGGGGCAGGCTAATGCTCATACTCCCCCTTTGTTCAACGCTTCATTTGAGGAAGTGCCCCAACTTCCTCCTGAGAGAGAAGACGATATCACGTATCTCAATAACTTTCTGGCGGAATGGGCCTGCAGAGGTGTTTCCTTTATAAAAGTGGATGAGCTGCTGGCTGGTCTTAATGTTCTGTTTCCTGAACTTACAAAATGTCACAAAGTGCTGCTCAAGTCACGTATTTCTTTTGAATTTGAAAGTGTTGGACAAGGCTTTTTGTGGTACAAAGGGTTTCGTCTCAACCTTAGGCAGAGGCTTTCTGAAGATTATCTGATGAAGTATGCAGAAATGGTAGTATATATAAACATGGATGGGTTAGACCTATGGGATAGTTCCAAGCTTTCCTTTTGGCCGATATTAGGTTGTTTGCAAGGCCAACGGACACCATTTATTGTTGCTTGTTTTTGTGGGGAAGGTCATCCAAGTGACATTGATGCATTTTTGAGACAGTTCATTGAAGAACCCTTAGACCTACAAACCAATGGCTATGAATGCTTTCGTAATGTCTACAGTTTTCGCATAAGACATTTCATTCTTGATGCCCCTGCCAGAGCATTAATAAAATGTTGCATTGGTCATACAGGAAAATGTGCTGGTGAAAAATGTACCATTGTAGGTGTTACCAAGTATAATCGTATCTGTTTTGTGGGGGTTGACGATGAAGGTGAGCCACGTACTGATGAATCTTTCCGGAATAGGGAACAGCCACTTCACCTCAAGGGGACATCACCCTTAGAAACGGTTCTCCAAATCAAAATGGTGTCAAGTTTTCGCTTAGATGCAATGCATCTCTTGCACGGAGGGGTCATGAAGAGGTGGCTTCTTTATTTAATGGGAGAGCTTCACCGTAAGGAGACTGCTGAGGAGCTTCACATCAGGAAAATGAACAGATACGCTGGTGTTCCACAACCTCGCTTTAGACCTCGAGGCAAGATATCAGCAGCAGCAAAGAACTCGATCAATGAAGCCATGTACGCAGTTTCTCCTTCCATGCCCAAAGACTTCAATAGATGTCCACGTCCTTTATCATACATCCATTTGTACAAGTGTACTGAATTTAGAAGATTTCTGCTTTAGAAAGTAACTATTTGCACCATGGTGCAAATAATATTACATATGTAATTTGCACCATTGGTGCAAATTAATAACAAAATACTATTTGCACCACCCGAAATTAGTTACCCGTGTAAATAGTACCAGATACCTAATTTGCACCACAGTGCAAATTACATTGTATACGCTATTTGCACCAAGAAACCTAATTTTCACTGCAGTACACAATTTTTACCAAGAAACCCAATTTTCACTGCAGTACACAATTTGCACCAAGAAGTGACGAATTTGTGTGTGTGTGTGTGTGTGTGTGTGTGTGTGTGTGTGTGTTTATGTGTGTGTGCGCGCATCTATATGAAGTTAAATTTGACAGGCCGCACTTGTCTTTCCCAGAGTTTGACCCACGCGAGCGACATTAAAAAAGTGTAGGCTATCTTTAAAAATTACTTTCAAAATTGATGGAGGTATTAACACAAAAATTAAACAAGCAGAAAAGAAAAACACAAAATTAATTTTGTGCTAATACTGGTACTTGTTCTTTACACATCCAATGCTAATTTTCATAAAACTATATGAAACTGGAAATGCTGATAGTTTTGTCACTGATGACGCTATTCTGGGTATTCCCTTCAGGGCACAAGAGCATTGTTGCAAAAGTCAACGATTTCTTCTACCACCAAGAGTAATCCGGCTGTGTCAAAATGCATTGTGAAAGCAAATTCAAAAGGGATACTTTTAAAGAAAACCAACTAAAACGCTCGAAAATTCCGTGTTCAATCGCCGGCAGACGGAAGGACAAAACAAAAACACAGTGTTTCATTATGGACTGTGTAGGCAGTTGTGACTTGGTGCGAATAGTGTACGTTCCCTTGTTCGTACCCTTGGTGCAAATTGTAACTTTGATACTATTTGCACTGCCCCACTGGTGCAAATAGACTTTGTCGGGTTAGAGGGACCATCAACTGGTGCAAATATAATAACCACATTAATTTGCACCTAGTGGTGCAAATAGTTATTACCAAAGGCAATATCCCCCCTAATGCATACAAGAATTTTCTTCTTCTCCATACTGGAGCTTACATTTTGTCAAGTCCAAAGTTTGTGAAAAATCCAGACATGATAACAGTTGCTGGTATTGTTCTAGATGAATTTGTCTCAACATCTGTTCATGTTTTTGATGAATCCTTTGTGGTGTACAATGTACACTCACTTAAACATTTGGCTGCTGAATGTAGTGAACATGGTGAGCTTGAAGGTGATCCCACAATGTCGGCATCACTCGGCATCAAAGGCATCAACGGCATCAGAAGGCATCGCATGGGTGGTTCTGGGGATGTAGCGTTGGAGGAGGTGACAAGAATTGATGTGTCGATAAATAAAAAGTTTCTCGATTAAAAAAAAAATTGAATTAAAATTTTGAGTCTTAGTAAAGCGTATTTTAACCACGAATGATTACTCAAGGGGCTACTTCCCCGGTGCCTATGTATCCCTCCGCCGGTGTGTCCCATGATCGCAACGCACAATGCCCAAGCATCCGACAAATACACAATGTTATAAATGTTTTATTCTCAAATATTAAAAAGGAAAGGACGCATCCCCTTTCAACTCAAATGAAAACCAACGTCTATGAAGACCGGGGCTGGGTGGGGCGGGTAAAATCAAATCAAATCCGTAACGTCTCCAGACACTTTTTTCAATCTTTTGGCGCCGTCATTTGTCTTTGAGGCTTGTCCGGCTGTTCGCGCTATTGCTATTGTTGTTGCTACTGCGTGAGAAACGAGAAACAAAGTTGCCTAAAGGGTTTTTTAACACCCCGGCACTTATTAGTAATGTTGCGAGACATCGAGTTTTATGGGATTTTAGTCTTCCTGATTTTCACAGTAAGCCTGCAAGAGAGGAAGCTTGGGAGATTGTGTCAAAGGCTGCATCAGCTTAAGCGACTGCTCTCGGAGAGCAGAGAGCAGAGAGCAGAGAGCACTGAGCTATATCTTTCTAGATTATAACAATCTGTGACTCAAACCCTTACAAAATGTAAATTTATGACTCTTATGACATATTTTTTAAGTTCAGTAAATTTTTTGAGCGAGGTCCTGGCGGCCAAGGCGGCACCACGGCCGGGCATCGCTCAAAAAATTTCTGAACATGAAAAATATGTCATAAGAGTCATAAATTTACATTTCGTAAGGGTTTGAGTCACAGATTGTTATAATCAAGAGAGATATAGCTCAGTGCTCTCTGCTCTCTGCTCTCCGAGAGCAGTCGCTTAAGCTGATGCAACCAAAGAAATTTTATGATGCAGCACGTAAGTTTCTGTGTCATGTCCAAAAAACTTTCTATTTCATCCGTTACTCATCCTCTATTTAAAGCTGATCATGTTTGTGTTTTGTCTTGTTTGTTTTTTTTTTTAAGCTGACGAATGCCAACAAAAGTGGGAGCGCGTTAGGAGAGCATATGCAAACTCTAAGAGAAGGCAGAAGATGAAGGAGAAGCAAGGTGCCCCTGCAGGACGTAGTCAGCCCTACAAATATAGTAAAATGCTGTCCTTCCTTGATACGATGAAACTCGATGAAATTGACATTCAAGAAGGCAACATGTCTTGCAATGAGCTTGCGACATCTGGTGAAGAGGAAGAGGACGAGGAAGAGGTAGAGGAAGAGGGATTAAGTGTCAGTGGAATCTCAGCAATTTCTAGTGGCATCCACGGAGCTTGACACTGCAATATCGTCAGAGGAGCTCATTCATAATACTGTCATTCAAAACAGGGTTCGCAAACCATTGACAGATTTGAACGGGAGTGGCTCGTCTGACCGACCGCAAACTGACCGACCCCTATATTTAAAATAATAAAAGTAATGGAAATAATGTCATCTAAATATTGAATATAAATATATAATATAAATAATTGTAATAAAAATAGTGCATATTTATATTCGAATATAAATATTCGATTATTTATATTCGATTATTTTTATTCGAATATAAATATTCGATTATTTATATTCGAATAATTATATTCGATTATTAATGTTCAAATATAAATATTCGAATACAGTGCCTGTTGCTTAGGCTAGCTGGGCCTGCCTACCATAGGGCGAGAGGCGCTCCTGAAGATCTTACTCGAAAACTCCAGCGCTCATCTTAGTAAGTGTTAAAGTTTTGCAGGGCGGGCGGGGCAACACCCCCCTTAACTTTCTCCTCCCCCGTCAATCGTAAGGAAATAACAGCTAACAAATCAATTCGAAAATCACCCGTGAGCCAGGGTGTACGTGTACCCCCACTGTACCCCCGCGGCGCAACTCGCGGGTCTAAGGCTACCTCGGAGGCAAAATAAGTCACAGGTCTCCCGCTACCCTCGCGTTAGGACTCGCGGGTCCGCGGCCACCCTCGCGGTGGTAGCCGCGGGTGCGCGAGCTACGCCCCGAGGGTACCCGCGACCCGCAGCGCTAGAGCCGTGGCCTGTGGCGCGCGGGTTCTCCTAAGGAGGTGATGGCGAGGCGCGCATGAGCATCGGCAATACCCTCTATTTCTCCCTCCCTGCCTCCAATCCTGAGCATAGGCAATCAAACCTACGGGCGTGTCATCTCATAAGCACCCCGTACACTGCAAACCGAAGTGTGTGCTTAGTACACACATATTTGTGTGTACTTCCAAGCACACACGTATAGGTGTGTACTTGCCATAGTACACGCATATAGGTGTGTGCTTAGTTCACACCTATACGTGTTCTAAGTACACACTTCGGTTTGCAGTGTACTGTCACATGGTCGAGCGAGTGTGGCACGCGGCAGCCCGCACGGTGGGGCAGGTCGTCGACAGCATGGTACCTAACGACGCGCCCCCGACCCGTCTGGCGTGGGAGACGTCGATGTGACGTGGATGTGACCACCCTCTGTCGGTCTCTTTAGGTATCCACCGGTATCCACCCAGGAAAGTAGACAAAGAGAAATGCGTGACAACCCCCTGTGAGCAGGGGCGGCTCCAGACATGACTCGAGGGGAGGTTTTGGCGCTCATCTGTATGTATGTGTGTATGTGCAAGGGTTGTCACAAATATTAATTTTTAACTTTACACTGATTTCCAGCCCCTCTTTTCTTAAAAAAAAAAAAATACGATTTCAGGAAATCCTGGTAGGCACGAAGTTAATTAATGTTTTTGTTTCACTAAATTCTTCGGTAGAAGATGGTTTAGATAGAAATTTACTTTTAAAATTCTAGCCTTGTGGGTCATGTTACTGAATTTCTTTTATCTCAAGGTCACTAGTTCAGCGGGTCACATGCCAAATTTTAGCTTTCTAGCTGAAACGATTTCGAAGTTAGTCTCTCTGTAAAAATCGTCCGATCAGCTTGATTTTTGAACTGTAGGCTCGTTGTGCAATGGGCATTCGAACACTGCTTTTACATTTTTATTCTAACATGTCGTTCGAAATTTTATTTTTTGAACTACTGTGCATGAGTAGAATCAACAAGTCCCCGGCCCCGCCGGTCCTCCTCCCCTGCGCGCCGCGCCGAGGGGTCGAGCAGCCACAACAATGGCGACTCGGCTCGGCTCCCCTTTCCACGCTGCTTTCCCGTGACAAGCCGAGTATTACCATAGAAACAGAGATTTTAGATCGAAATTTCTCAAAATTGGCCACTAAGTTTGGGCTGGCTTTTCAGCAGTGAACTAAAGGGATTGAGTTCTACCTCTCTGCCAAGTCTTATGAAAATCGTATAGAAAAATCAGGATTTGGGTAAGGGGCCACACTGATAAAAAAAATAATCGGATCCGCCGACAAAACCATAAGGCTACTTCGTGCCTAAAAATTCCCTGACCTTTAAGTACTTCATATCGGTTCGATCAATAATTAATGAGCGGATTTTTTTTACAAAGTAGCAGAAATGGACCATTTTTCGACGTCGTTTCGACTGTTCGACATCGTTTCGACGTCGATTTTGAGGACAAATATCCGTCGAATCGAGTAAAAATTTCGATATCGAAACGAAGGTTGACACAAAATTTTTGGCTGGGTACGATAATGCTTTGAGCGAGCGATGCTCAGATCCGCGGGGGTATTAACTTCGAATTTTCGTAGACACACTACTCGTTATTACGCGTATTATGCGGTATTTCGCTAGAGTTTTTCGAATAGTACATGAAAAATTTTGCCTTTTTACAGCATGTTTCGTGATAGAACGGTTAAGGACGGCTTTCAAATTATCAGGCAATCCCGTCAAAATCCCCGTCGTAATTTCTAATAGTGATTTGAAAGTGTAAGTAAATCACGACCGAGGCAGCGGTTTTACCGTGTCAAAGATAACTCTGACCGTGTGCATGGGTCGGAGGCCGTGCTGCGGCAGCTTTTATGAATTTTGAACGTACTTTGAACCTTTCTCTTTCGAATGAGCCGGCTGAGAATTAGCGTCGAACATTTCAGAGGTTTCCGGCTCCGGCCAGTTTACTTGCAGATCCATACTCCCTGCTGGACTCATGCCTGAAGGCAGGGCTAGTACTCCGTGTCCGCTCGCGCGACGGTGCCAGTTTAGGTACGTCAGCCCTGTTCCATAAATGTTCGTTTTAAATTCATTTCACAAAACACAAAAACCTCCAACGCCAAGTTCGTTTGTGAAGTACCGAAATTATTTTTACGCAAGTCAATGGGAATCCCGTATGAGCCAGTTTAAATTACGCGGGGTTATCGACAACTTGAGCCCATAGTCACTGGTTATTATACTGCAATGCCGTTTGTTTGAATCGCGTTGAGTAATTCACGCGTTTTTATTTAAAACTGCGTGGACTTGAAAGATACAGCTGTTTTTAGTGAGAATTGACTCTTGTAATCGGTTTACATAAATATAAAGTAGGGAAACAGCATGGAATGACCACGTTAGGTTGGTAGTCCCAGAACAACATCAGACACACACACACACACACACATACTTTGAAGTTTGTGTGTCTCTGTGTCGGCGCAAATCCGCCTGGGGAGGAAAGTGTGCTTCTTTTGCAACGAAAGTTTATGTAATTGACACTTTGTCAAGTGTGAGACCGCCCCAGTCCCGTGAATCTTCGAAGAATTAGTTGTGGGCACGGTGGTTGTGGGACAGTCGTGAGTGCGTCCATAAGTCATTTTACCTGGGCTGGCGGCGGTCCGTTCTCGGCCTGCCTCCAGGAGTGTTGGAAAACCATGAATTTTTACACATGTCAGGTCTTTGAAAGGACAGTGAGCGATTGTAATAAAGAAAGAAACGAAGAAATCTGGAAAACATCCCAACCTGTGGGTTGTATTTTGACATGGCTCAAGATGAATCAGGTAAGTTTTGAGGTTACGTAGTGCTGACCGGTTACTGTTTCTCTTCTTCATGTCCTCAAATTTAAATCATATTCTGCAATATTATTTGTGCTTCTAAAATACGGTTGTTTTCTATCAGTCGACTGAAGTTTCATCCAAATGGCCTTTTTCAAGGTTTAACATGTCATGCAGTCAATTACTTGGTTTACATTTGCTGATGAAGTTTTTTGTTTTGGTTTGTAGGTTCAATTGAAAACCAGTAAAGGTGTGATGGACAATAGTTTACTTGAATTCCTGAAAGGACTCATAATTTGATGTGGAAATAATCAATGTGAGTCAACTAGTATTTTTCATTGGAAGAATGCGCGAAAATGTTTTTCTTGTCTGAAGTAAGTGAAATATAAACCAGTGTGGATGTCTCGCCACAAGTTACACTTCTCAAATTTAAGTTTTAATACTTTGTTTCCTGTTGTGCTTACTTTTTGCAGGGCCAGAGAGAGCTTGTCCTTGTCTTCATCAGGCTCCCCTTTCTGTCTCAAGTATCGTCATTCTAATTAGTTTTGGAATTTTAATTGCAATGGACAAGCATAGTGCGAAAACTTTTTAAAAGTTGACATTGCTTTGCTCGGTGAGTATCATGTAAGTTGTTTAGGGCAGATTAATTTGTCTCATGTCTTTCATAAATTCATTAGTTCGGTAAAGTATCTGTGAGTTTTGATTTCAATGATATGAAATGAAGGCACTTCGTAAAGAACGTTGTCTATTTTACAGTATCTAATGATTCTTATCATACCAAACCATCATTATTTTTTAATTATTATTTTTTTTGTGTGTGTAAAGTATTTTTGGAATTTCATCGATGTAATTTGGTTGTGCCTGCGCCTTATCATTGAAATGTATGTCTTGGCATTTATAAATTCTAGCTTCCGTCAAACTCAGTGACATGTCTCTTTTGATTAAAATTTCAAATAATCCAATGTTTTAGCTTACTTGTTCTGCCAGTGATTTGGAATAAGTACTGTAAGTGCAGAATTACAGAAATAGGGTATTCCGGACAAGCCGAGGATCGGAAACGAAGGCGACGTCCACAGTGGTCGGATCTCAGCCTAATAGCTTCTGCATCCGGTTTGTCTGCTGTGGAACGCCGCCATCTTTGTTCAGATTCACATTCGCGGAGGACTTCGCAAGTTATTTGTCACCTCTACGACTCCTTCCCGTCCGTTATGTTTTCCTAGAACACCCGCCGATATGCGAATGTGAATCTGAACAAAGATGGCGGCGGTCCACAGCAGACAAACCGGATGCAGAAGCCATTAGGCTGAGATCCGACCACTGTGGACGTCGCCTTCGTTTCCGGTCCTCGGCTTGTCCGGAATACCCTATTGGAGGAGAGGTGGGAGAGGGGGGGCAGGGGGGGCATCAGGCGCGTTATAAGGGGGGAGGGGCGGGCTATCGAAAATTCTAGTTCATAATTCAAATGTACGGATAAGGCCGGAATCAACCTCTAATTTGGTGTTTTCTGCTATGCCGAATCTATTGCCGGTGTCCGTTTGCACCTCCAGGGTCACCGTAGTGTCGTCATCGGGGACCCCATGGGGTCGCCGATGACGCCCCTCGTTGAATGTTAAACTCCAGGGTTTCCGGGTGTGCTGAATCCATTGCCGGTGTCCGTTTGCACCTTCTGGCTTATACTGGGGGTCATCAAGGGTCCCATTGAGCACACCCGAGAACCTCTTTACACAACTTTACACGAGGGGCGTCATCGGTGACCCCATGAGGTCCCCGATGACAAACCCATGGGGTCTGCTATGAGCCCTGGATGAGCCTGGAGCTGCAAACCGCGCGGTGCAAACGGTCACCGACAATGTGTTCAGCACTCCCGAAAACCAAGGTATACAACTTTACACGAGGGGGCGTCATCGGCGACCGTGTGGGGTCCCCGATGACGGCCCCAGGATGACCCGCGGGGGATAAGGTTATAAACGATTATTTTTCAACGACTGCTTTCTCTGGCATCTGTTACACGAATCTCTTGCACGGTTTTGTACTAAAGTTCGTCGGCGCTGCTCGTCGGCGCTGCTCGTCGGCGCTGCTCTTCGGCGCTGCTCTTCGGCGCTGCTCGTCGGCGCTGCTCGTCGGCGCTGCTCTTCGGCGCTGCTCTTCGGCGCTGAACGTCGGCGCTGCTCTTCGGCGCTGCTCGACGGCGCTGCTCGTCGGCGCTGCTCTTCGGCGCTGCTCTTCGGCGCTGCTCGTCGGCGCTGCTCGTTGGCGCTGCTCGTCGGCGCTGCTCGTCGGCGCTGCTCGTCCGCGCTGCTCGTCGGCGCTGCTCTTCGGCGCTGCTCTTCGGCGCTGCTCTTCGGCGCTGCTCGTCGGCGCTGCTCTTCGGCGCTGCTCGTCGGCGGTGCTCGTCGGCGGTGCTCTTCGACGCTGCTCGTCGGCGCTGCTCTTCGGCGCTGCTCGTCGGCGCTGCTCGTTGGCGCTGCTCGTCGGCGCTGCTCGTCGGCGCTGCTCGTCGGCGCTGCTCTTCGGCGCTGCTCTTCGGCGCTGCTCTTCAGCGCTGCTCTTCGGCGCTGCTCGTCGGCGCTGCTCTTCGGCGCTGCTCTTCGGCGCTGCTCGTCGGCGCTGAACGTCGGCGCTGCTCTTCGGCGCTGAACGTCGGCGCTGTATCGACGGCGCTGCGACGTCGGCGCCGTGACGACGGCGCTGTAACGACGGCGCTGTAACGACGGCGCCGTATCGACGGCGCTGCATCGATGGCGCTGCATCGACGGCGCTGTATCGACGGCGCTGTATCGACGGCGCTGTAACGACGGCGCTGCAACGACGGCGCTGTAACGACGGCGCTGTAACGACGGCGCTGCATCGACGCTTCGACGACGGCGCTGTGACGACGGCGCTGTTTCGACGGCGCTGTTTATGCCATTGGTTCTTTACAGATATTTTCCGTCTGAAGTATGTGTGTAGTCTTCTCCCATTTACGACTGTACTTGTCTGTTTTTTTGTTTCTACTTATTTTTTTATTTCTAGGTGCCACTTGGCAAGCCCTCACTGGCCCTTTTCTGACCTTTTTCTGACCTTTTTTTTTATTGAGGTCTCGGGTCCACACAAGCACGATGGAAACGTAACTAATGATGCTCGTGGAGTATTAAATCGTCAGTACACATCCAATTAAGACAGTAAGTGTGGCCTCACTGTATATTCTAAAGTGACACAATTTCTTTTTGGTTGTAAATTTTTGTCTTTTCTGTTAGCTGTGTGCAGGTTCCTATGGGATAAGAGAAGAACTGGTCCTGGTGACTTATGCTCATGGATGCTGAAATAACTATCCTGATCGGCCGCTGACCACCGCCATGGGTTTTTCCCAGGGTTTCCCTATGGCATGTTACTCGAATGAGGGTGGTTTCACTTGTTCTCCCTGGTTGAATTCTTGTGTGTGCTGAATAAATCACTTCCCCTGGTACTTTCCTTATTATTTTGATTATTTAGCTTTTTGCCCCTTCTGCCTGTCACGTCTTGTGTACTTAGTCTATATTCTCGAGAAAGACATAAAAGCAAGCCACTTAATATCAATTCAGTACTGAGTGGGTCGGCGATTTGTTCGAGTATTCATGTGAAGAAGAAATCGGTTTCGCGCTTTACAGGGAAGCGAGAATTTTGAATTTAAAATTTTGTCGCGGAGCACCCGGACGGCGGGGGCGGACCCGGGGCGAGCACACCCCGGGCCTCATCGCAGAGGCAGAGCCTACGCACGGTGCGGGTGGCCCTGGGGCGCGCGCGCCGTTACGCGCCCCGAGCAGACATACCGCGGAGGTTGCGGGGGAGAGCGCAGAGAGCTCAGCCGCTGCAATGGCCACGCAGGCCTCTGAGGCCTCTTCGCCTTGCTTTTGGACAACGCTGGCGTACTCGGGGTTCTCGCAGCCCAAGTATGTCGCAAGTCACTTAATGTCTGGCCCCTTGTCAGTTCGTCAGACAAGGCTCTGGAAGTCCTGCAACGCAAAATGCACCTAGCCGCCCCGCCATTGTAGTAATCCAAAATTTTACATGTGCTGGACCCAAAATTTTGTATTTTGTCAACCATCTAGAAATGTTTTGTTTTTTTGAGTTCCTGATCACTTCTAGATTCTCGCCAGATTGAAAATTTTTGGGTCCCTCCTTTGTTTTTTTATGATTTTGAGTTTTTTTAAGTAGCTAAAACTAGTAGAAGAAGCAAAATACCCAACTTTTTTATTTATCCAATAGAAAGAGGGGGTCGACTACCCCAAGAAATCATTTCGATATGCCGTGTACGTGTACAAGGTGGGGAACACCTCGAGAAGTTGTGGTCAAAACACTGTTTTTAGTCAAATTTACGATTTTTCCGTTTTCGTCAGCCTATAGCGCGAAATCCATGTGCGGTCCCACATGTTTTACCCCTCTTTTTGGAAAGATCTAGTCACTAGCTTTCGATTTAAGCCCTCATAAGGTCAAAAAAATATGGGGAGGTCAGCCATCGAAGCTCGCGAAAACGCATGCCACAAACACGAAATTCACCATTTTTGGGCATAAGGAGTGTCGAGAGTCCCAATCTGGGGCCGTAATCGGATTCCTGGGATCATTTTCCATCGAGTTGTAAGGTGGACTCGCCTCCCGGAGCGTCCTGGCCCTGGCTAGGGACGTTTTTACGAAATTGCAGTGAAATTTAACACCTCAAAAACCTTAAAATGCCCATATCACCGGAACCCTTTGAGCTACAGCGCTCAGATTTCGCAGGGAAGTGCCCCCTGATGAGTACTGAAGTTGATGTGAATATGAAAAAATCGAAGGGGGTCGATGCAAATCGTCAAAATCAAGTTTGGAATGACCCTTTGGGGTAGACACACGCTACACAGGCAGGCGACGGTGCTGCAGCACGTCGATACTGTTACTCGTCGCAAATTGCGAAATACCCGCCTACTCAAATAGGGTATTTCACTCCGTTCAAACCGGATCCAAAGAAGAAAAGTATTGCTTCCTGAATTGTTTCCCCCTTGACGCCGATTGGCTTACGCCAACGAAGTTCTCGGACACGCCGCTAGGGCGGTCGCAGACCTGGCGGTCGGTCCAAGAAGTTCGACGGCCGCAGCTAATCAGCGTCAAGGAGGAAACAAATCAGGAAGCAATACTTTTCTTCTTTGGATCCGGTTTGAACGGAGTGAAATACCCTATACTCGCTGTGCACCACCTGCCAAACGGGTCAAGTATGCAATATATACGAAACAGATTTTGTTCAGTCACAGGATAAGACAGCGTTTGAAGGATGCCTGGACTAGCGACTCGCTAAAAGCGCCTGTGGGGATAGGCAGCCCACGCCACACTGGTGAAGTGGGTTGTCTATGCTACAGGCGGCCACAAGCCCGTGGATATTGATATTCGATTACGAATATTGGAATATTTATATTCATCGATTATTTAAATTCGAATATTTATATTCAAATATTTATATTCGATTATTTATATCCGATTATTTATATTCGATTATTTATATTCGATTATTTATATTCGATTATTTATATTCGATTATTTATATTCGATTATTTATATTCGATTATTTTTAGTCATTATTTTTCATTCGATTATTTATATTGAATACTTATATTGCATATTTATTTAATATTACTTATATTATTTTTATTATTTTTAAAATGTGGGTCGGTCAGATCGCGGTCGGTCAGATCATCTACACCCATTTGAACATAAGCAATAATGTGGGTAAAAATATCTCTTGATAATGTTTGTGTTTTTTCCGTACTTTGTGCATTGTTAATTTATTATTATTATTATTATTATTATTATTATTATTATTATTATTATTATTATTATTATTATTGTTATTATTATTGTTATTTCTTTTTGTGGCTTTTTAGCAATTTGAAGCTCCTCAACAAAGTGGCCTGTTTCTTGCCTTTAAAGTGGAGGTAGGTCAAAACAAAGATTCTTTTTGAATTAATTGATTTTATGATATTATACCCCTGATTTTCTCATGTCCTGTTTGTACAGAAAGAACTGGATCAGGGGTAAGGGATTGGAGAAACAATCTCAAGAGATTAAAAAAATTGAGGCAAGTTGTTAAAAGATCTATGTTTTTCTCTTTTGTACCTCATAAAGGTAGGAAATTTGGTTATATTTCTGTTCTGCCTTTCCCTTGCTTAATCTTCAGGCCAGAGCCGTTGGGAAAGAGAACCATCTCGAGATTCCTTTATCAAAGGCTCCATTCAAAAAACAGAAAAAAAATGAAATCAAGAAAAACAAGAAGGAAAGACATCAATGAATTGATATCGAAGGGAACAGACTCGTTCTTTACCAATCACAGGCATATGAATGTGTTTTGGCAAGTAAAGTTTTAATTTTTCGCAAAAACTCGGTGGATAGTGATCGGGTCGTCAAAACAAAAATTCAACGGCAACTAGATTTACTTAAAAGTTTCCCGCTTACACTACCATTCTAAACTCGAAGGCAAGCGAGATGGGAGCGGAAAACCGCGCGCCACCCATGTCCCGCTGGGGCCGGCCATGTAGCCTAAGAGGTAGGCTACCGGGCGCTCGCAAGCGGGAAATGGCTTTCGGCGCGGGTCGGGTCGGGCCGGGGAATGCCGTCGTGCCGTCTCTACCGCAGAGTATTAGCTCAGGTAGACTATAGAAAGCCTCCACTACCGCCTTTCAACAATCGCGCAAGAAGTGTTCCGAACCGGCTCCCGTTACAACACTGGTACCTCTTGCCGACCATAGACTGACGACCGATGAACAGCTTTCTGTTCGGTATAACCCTCCTTTTAAAGGCAGAAATCTCCTCTTAAAACATAGTTTTAGCCTAATTACACGAAATGAAAATTAGTTCATTGTTACTTCTTTATATGATGAAATAAATTGCACCTGCACTCAATATTTCAGTTCATTTTTGTCAGCCCGGAAAAATGAACACATCCTCCACTTTGACGTGCATGGGTGTTTCTTTTGAGTCTCATTTCTCTAAATTTTACATTGTGAGTTATAAAAAACCATCCACCTTATTTGTTAACTGAAAAATGGTTGTCAGTTTTGTTATATTGAGCTCTTTCTGAACGTTCTTGTTCTGATGATATAAAGAGTTAAAAGGGGGTTAATTTCGCAAAACATGCTCAAATCCAGTTTCTTTCATTTAGATTTTCTCACAATTTTACATTGTAAGTCGAAAAAAACTTCATTTACGTTCTAGCGACTGGATTCTGCTCTTTAACACGATACCATTGGTTTTTCTCTACATTCTGTCAGTTCTTAGATGTACGATACCCCCCCAAAAGTCATTTTTGAGCACAATACTCGTTCTCTCCACTTTGACTTTTCATTTAGAGGAGTGTAAAGAACGAGTAAAAAAGTGTTCCATTACTAGCCTCCAATTCAGTTGTTGACTCTAAAGGATCAGAAGAGGAGGAGGAAGAGGTACAATATATTTCACAACCAAATGAATACTACTGATTGAGTACATAACGCAGAATAATTGTTTCCTATTGTTCATTACTTTGACAGTCCCGTAAGGATCTTCGGCTGAAGGCAGCTCAGGCTAGACTCTTGAAAAGAAGGATCAAAGTATGATCCAGTACACCTTGGTGTTGATTCCTGTGATGATGATGAACCATCAGATTTGTCATCAGATGAGGATAATGATGACTTGTTGAAGTTTTCAAAAGGTATATCATTTTATTTTTATGTTCTTGGTGACTAAACTTTGCGCTGTCCTAATGTTAAAGTCCTGTTTGTTACACGGTGGCAGTGTGGACTTTTAATGCTTCCATGGCGTTGTTAGACAATTTGCTGATCGAACCATATGAATACTACGAGGCAGGAAAGCGAACTAATTTTTGGATGAGAATTCAGCGTCTCATGGTTCGTCAGAAATTTTTCTATTCTGCCGATCAGTGTGAAAGAAGGCTGGAGGTTCTGAGGCCGTCATACAGAAATTATTATGATGAGAATCTAAGATCAGGAGCTGCAGGGCCTTCGTACATCAATGCTGACAAGGACACCATGCTGCTAATGGATAAAGTGGGTGCTTTTGGAAACCACAGAGGCCCTCAGGGTTCACAGGCTAAAGTTTCCTTTTCTGCTGGAGTCAAACAACAAGAAAGGCGCACTGACGTGAGTAACTCTGCAGCTTCCCCTTTATTGCTCATTTGTTTGAAACATTATCTTGTCTTTGTATGAACACTACTTATTCACTGTTTTCCGTATGACATCCCACTCTTGTGATTTTCAGATATCGTCCTGTAAGTCTTGTCAATCTTGTAGTCGCAGCAGTGGCAGAGTTGGCAAGGAACGCCCCAATGTCTTGTCCGGGTCACGTCCCTCAAAGAAAGAGCAGCTGGAGGAACGTGGGGTAGCAGCATTGGAGCTAGCGCGGGCCCTGTACACCATTAAAAAATTATCTGATGATAGTAGTGATGAGGATGATAATGATGAAGATTGGATGGATGTAGATTGATGTGAGCGCTTTAAATATTTAGTATTCTCTGAAAGTTACTAGTCACGGGCAAGTGATAATTTTGTTAATATATATTAATAGTTTGTTTACTAGTTTCTTTCTGTGATTTTGTGTGACATTTGTGAATCTCACTGCCGTGTCCGGCCCCCGCCCCCGTGGCGGTGCGCGGACCAGCCGCCTGAGGGCGTGCCGCCAACTGCCCAGAGGCAGTTCAGCAATGAGCCGCTAGGGCGAGCTACGGTCGCGCCGGGCCGCCGAGCTCCGGCCCCGCCGCGATCCACCATCACTTGTCACTTCTCCGTCAACCAGCACCAGCCACTTCTCCAGTGTGCTGCCGCGGTTGCCGGACCTTTCTGTGATTTCTCGTGTGTTTGCCGTGTGTTGTTACCGTTCTCTATTAGTGTGTGTTTCCTTACGTCAGTTCGGCTGTACGTTGTCTACCTTCGGGTCATCATCATTGTATATAGTGTGAATAAACTTGTACCGGCAATTCGTCTGTCCTTCATCCTCCTTCCCGCCTGGATCCAGCACTTACTTATAGCAATAAGTACAGACATGCCTTTAATTTTGAACAGTGTAATATGTTTTTATGTTTGTGTACAAGGTTTCCATCAAAAGACTGATGAGTTTTATGTGCTCTTGAACATTGTGATAAAGAAGTTGTTTGGTTCATTGAAAACTCATATCATTTCTTAGCACCTTGCTCAATTTTAATATCAGTTATGACTATGTACAAGATCAGGTTGACAGTACACACACAAAATTAACAGGTAACCAGGTAACCTGATCTGTCTGCAAATCTTATATCAGTATCTGCTTTGGCCAGTAAAGGTCTTACAATTAGTTTTGTGGGCAAGACATGTCAAATACTTAACTCAAAAGGAAATCAGTTACTGGTTGGAAATGAGTGCAATGGATTATACAAGCTCATCTGTGATCCGTCATTCTGTGCCAATTTCCCAGTTTATTCTGAGTTTCGTAATTTAACGCTTCTTAATGTTAAATCAAATCTCAACCAAGTTGATCTGTGGCACCGCAGGCTTGGTCATTTGAATTTTAACCATATGAAGAAGTTGTTAAGTAAATCTGATATCAAGATTGACATAGGGTGCACTGTCCGTGCTACATATGCGGCCAGGGTACACTGTTAAAAAAAAAGCTTGTGAATTAACAGCGAATTCATTGTTAATTTTTATAGCGACAAGTATTGTTTTACAACAACATAACTTGTAAGGCAACAACGATGTTGTTGAGCAACAACAAAAGTTGTCTGCCAACAACAAAAGTTGTCCGCCAACAACAAAAAGTGTCCAGTTATATATATTTTAAAAAGTTGTTCAGTTACGACCGAAGTTGTCCAGTTACAACAAAACTTGTCCAATTACAAGAAAAGTTGTTCAGGAACAACAAAAATTGTTCAGGAACAACAAAAGTTGTACAGGAACAACAAAAGTTGTTCAGGAACAACAAAAGTTGTTCAGGAGGATAACGACAAAATTGTTAAGGAACATTTTTTTTATTTTCAATGCACAACAAACATTGTTGTTTTGCTACAATTTGTGTTGTTCTCAAACAACATGGCTGTTCTTGAACGACATGTCTGTTGGCCAACAAGACGGTCATCACAAAAAGAGCTGTTTCTCAACAACTATTTTTAACAGTGTATTGCCGACGGCCGCCAGGTGGCGCGGCGAGCGCCTGCAGCCGTGCAGCCACCGGCGGCCCGGGACAGCCACTTCTGTCTGGACCGTGCTACACCGTACACGGCCCAGACCCCCCAGCCTCCAGCGTGAGCTCCCCGCATCGCTGCCCCCACCGGCGTGACAGTGTGTGTGTGTGTATGGTGTGTGTCTGTTTGTGTGTGTGGTGTGAGTTGTGTGTGTGATGAAGTCTCTAGTGTACTCTTTATGAATAAACCTGTGTCAGCCACCGCCGTGTTTCTACATGTACCTCCTTGCCCCGGACACAGCATAGGGAATAATCCTATTTGTACCACTTGTGTGGAGGCTAAAATGCCTTATATAATTGTAAAGTATTATAACTTAACAATCGCTGCTTTTTGATGCCCGCTATTTACTAAGTACACCGTGCTCATATCTCGTCGGGCGACCGGGCGAACCGCGACCGCGACTCCATCAGCGCGCGGCAGCCGTCTCTTTGAAGATGCCGCGGGCGGGGCGGGGCGGAGTGGGCCACTCTCGAAGTATCACTCAACGCCTTCACACCTGAGACAGGCAGCCGGGTGGGGCTGCGGGGCAGGCCAAGCAAAGGCGGCGCATTAGCGGCAGCGAGCACGTATGTTCGCGCCGATCACCGATCGCTGCCCGCCCCGCCGCGCCCTGCCCCGCTTCGCACCCCGCCCCAGCTATTTCAGTCAAGCCGAGAGCGCGGGCCGTGCGGGGCGGGGCGGAGCGGGGCGCCATGCACATGGACTGCACCCCGCGGTGGGGGAGGTGAGGCGTGGTCCACACTGGACGGCAGCCCCGCCCTGCCGCGCCTCTCACTGGCGTTCACCGCGAAGCTGTGTGTGTGGAGAGGAGCACCAGCGGGAGGAGGCCGTCGACTTGCAGGCAGACCCGCCGCCGACTGCACGGATATATTTGGACTGCGGACAACGACGCGACATACCCTTCGGGAAGTTGACTTTGTTTGAGTTTCTCGCTCACTCCTACCGAGATGCCGACGTCCGAGCAACTCCACCAACGGCAGGCGGCCAGGCCAGGGATACTTAATACTTATTACAATAAGACTCCAGTGATAGTGTCAGATCGTTCGCTCCTCGATGCTCCTGAGGAGGTTGACAATTGGGCTGTGAAGCGGAAGAAGGGGATAAGTTGACTTACCCCCAAACTGAGATTTTTATGGCATATTATAGTACGTTAAAGTCTGCTTGTGTCTACCAAATATTATGGGGATATCTCCAATAGGATGAGAGATATAGAGGTTTGCAAAAAGAGATATGTCGACATAATTTGTTTTTGACGGTAATTATCATGAACCAAAAGAGGGCAAGTTGACTTATACCCAAATTCATAAAATTTCAACAAAAGCAAAAGGAGTTAAGTAAGTAGACTTAACTCCTTATGTTGCATGATATCAGGAAAGTTAAGTTGACTTATACCCTTTTGCACAAAAAATACAGGCACATTTCTTTTAAATTGTAACGCAGTACTATATGGCTGAGTTTCAGATGACAAGTTGACGGAAGGAGTTTTTATTTGGTTTTAATTTCTGAAAAGCTTCCGGAGTCCCATATTATGTTAAAGTTTAAGATAATTAATATGACTTATCTCCTTATGCAACTAATGCATTTAGAGTTAAGTCAACTGAACTTAACTCTTTTTGTTAATTTTCCAATGACTTGACTCCAAATTCTTAACCCGTCAAAAGAGTTAAGTTGACTAATGTCCTTAAGTTTACGTTGGCAGAAGGAGTCAAGTCTTAAATCTCAGTAACGGAGCATGATATTGAAAACTTCAAAGCGGCAGTTATATCCCACTTGAAAGCAAATCCCATTTTCGTCATAACATTTTTAAAATATTACTTGTGAATAGTTTTTCTGATTTCCTGAAAAGTATGTGTTTTAGACTTATCCCCTTCTTCCACTTCACAGCCCAATTGTGACCTGGTTGAGGGGGGAGAGCTGACGCGAACAAGCCATCTGTCCTCATCGGTGTCCACCTCACTTTATTTTATTTGGGGGGGGGGGGGGGAGGGGCGGTTGATTTGAAGAGATATTACCCTGGAGGTACCCCACGTCCGAAACTGTAAGCGTTAACACCCCATCGGGCATGGGGTATCCGCGCGAACCCGTGCTCCGTACTCCACACCACTACCACCACTACTACCACCAACCACCACCACTACCAACGCCACCACCACCACCACCACCGGCTTAACCCGCGAGTCGCGTCGACGCGGCTGCGGAATTCCAAGCAGAGCTGAGGCTGTGTGGATATACTCCCTGCGGACTCAAGTAACACTCGCTACGACCTCCTGCGCACCCCGCCCCACCCCGTGTCGATGCGGCCGCCTTCTATTTCCCAGGCTATACACACCGATGACGATCCTCCAGTCGAATCTCTCACCCCTCCCCTCCCCACCTTTCAAAGCGCCACGAGGCTACAGACGACACCAAAGTGCCGGGGGAGTCCTTCCCCTTCCTGGTTCTCAGTACCTTATTGGCTCGGACCGGACCTCAGCCAGGGGAAACAACCCTGAAATTTGTGTATACCTTGTAAATCAGAAAAATTCAGGCATATTCAGGAAAATTCAAAATAAAATTGGCGAAGTTCAAGAAAGATTAAAAAAAAAACATTCCCAAAAATTCACATGAATTTCCGAAAATTTACAACAATATGCAAAATTTGCAAACCGAAATTCAGAGTTTTTCCCCCCTCGACCACCCCACACCTGACGCAGTCCGTCGGAGGGACAGCACGCGTGTAGATTAACCGACATAGATTTTTCCAGCTCACCATAGAGAATGACCTGCCACCTCCCAGCTATCCCCCTAGGCCTGGGGGAAGCGCTGATCCGCGGAGAGCTCATCAGCCGGCCGCAGATGTACGCCGAGGGACGGGGCGGGCGGAGCGCAACACGCAGCCCCACCTCATCAGGCCGGGCCCGGACCGGGCCGTCTCACCCTGCCGTCAGATTCAGAAAAGCGCTTTCGTATCTCCGTTCTTGTCACACGCATGGGTCTCGGCCACTAGGAGTGAGTGAGACGGCAGTACAAAACGGTCTTTCTGAATCTGGGGGCTGACAGAGAAGCATCCCGAGCATTGTGTGGGCCGGGCCGGGCCGCGGCCGCCTAGGCCTCGAGGCCAGGCAGGGCGGGGCAGGGCAGAGCGGGACGCTGCAGTTTAGATTGGCCCGGGTAAACAAATCTCTCGGACACAACCTTGGCCTCCCCAACCCGTACCCCATCGCCGCGCCGAACAGCACTATGGGACCCACCCTGCACGCTGAGGCCGTCCTATCTGCCCATATTACTCCTGCCCTGTTGTCATGACACCTCCCCCCCCCCTAACCCCCCAGACCTGCCCAGCGCCCCCCTCCACCCCACGCCGCTCACTTGCTCTCCACGGACTCGTCAGGAAAGGGAACCTTGCCCGGGCCCCGGCCCGGCCGCGTGCAACGCGGTGCTACCCATATGTTGTCCGCGAGCTCCACCCCGCCGCCCCCGCCCCCGGGGGCGCCGTGCGGGGGCGGCGGGGCCGTGCGTATGTATTTTGGGTCGGGGATCCGCGAGAGTCCACGTTTACAATGCACATCGGTGTGTCACGGAGTTGGCGTTTTGGGGGCACGGCCAGCAGGCCAAGCCACTCGCTGGGGTACCGCAGGCCGGGCCGGCGCCGGCTGCCGGGGGTTGGGAGAGGACGGCCGGTTTTGCCGGGAACGGGGGCAAGTTTGCTGGCCGCGCCCAAGGTCAAGGCGGGCAGGACCTAACGGGTGATCCCAGCTGGCCGCCGCTGACCTCGGCCGAGGAATGAACGCCCGCGTGAAGTCATTCTCCAAAGCACAATTGAATATAACAAACTACAACTATGCAAGATTCTCTTTGTTATTTAAAAAAACAAAACAAAAACAGGTCGAGTGTTAGTATAGAAACAGAGATTTTCGATCAAAATTTCTCAAAATTGGCCTTTAACACTTTAGGGTGGCATTTCAGCAGTGAACTACGCGCATTGAGTTCTACCTCACTGCCAAGTCTTATCAAAATCGTACAGAAAAATCTAGATTTAGGTAAGGGGCCGTCCTAATAATAATAATTTAAAAAATCGGATCCTCCGACGAAACTACAACGCCACTTCGTGCCTAAAAACGAATTATTATTTTGGAATTCCCGGATCCCACAAGATCCTCCTAAATACTAAAGTGCCGCTCTCTCGCTGTACCTTATTATTTTGCAAAGATCCTACGCTGGTAAACGCATGTAAACAGAGTTTCGAGTGGGTTACTGCATCTAAACTGGTAGTTGCGCCGCGCTGCCTATCTCGAAAGCCATAGCCATTTGCGCTGGGGCGGGGGGCTGTGCACTAACGGCTGGTGTTTAGCGTTAGCCTGGCGGGACGGGCCGGGGCGGGCCGAGCGGACGTACTACACGACGTTTGATGCCGGTAGCAGCCGCATTGACGCAAAGTATAGTTGCCAAGAATTCCGTACACCGTTCCCGGAACGGCCAGCCGCCTCCTCAGCCTGCACGGTTCGCTGCTATGGCGAACAACACAATGTTGCGGACCTTCTGCTTCGGCAAGAAATCAGACCGAGGGACCCACAACTCTTGAATTGAGGTGTACAAGGCACTCAAAATTATACTCTGCAAACTCAAGTGTGAGACAGTGTCACACTTATTACTGCAATGCCACTTTGTCTCACACTTCCAAAAACTATTTTCTGACGTTGAATAGTAATCACGTTTTGGAGAACAGCATCAGCTTTGGTTCAAAACCTTCGAAGTTTAATTCATTGTCTGCGGATGACATGGATGAATTTGCTGTAGAAGATATGTATCTTGTGTATAGAGGAGTTGTTGCTTCGGACAAAGTTAATTTAGACATTTTATCGAAGTCTGAGGTTGCAGGGGAGGAGGGCTGGTTATATTTAATTGCATGTGTGTTTCATACTTTTGATTTGAGTTGAAATTAAGCATTTTCAGCTTTAATTGATTTGATGTTTTTTTTTACAGCTTCTGTACACTCTTTGATATGTGATAGTCCCTCAAAATCTGGTAAAAAGTAGTTTGTGATTGGTTTAGTAGCTTCGAGTTTTTATTAAGCTAATTGTTTGTTTGATTGATTGCAGGTAGCAGCTCAGGTTCATTCAGTGGCACACCGCCCAAGATGGCAAAACTTGGTTAATCTTCTATTGTATTTTTTCTAATAAGTATTTGGTGGTGGTAATGTGAGAGATGCAAGTTCAACAAATGTTCATAATGTGAATAATAAATGTTTCATTTGTATTTGACTTTCTCATTCTTTCATTCCCTTTAACAATTTGTGAAATTTAACTTATGGAAAGTAAAAATAAAAACCTAATCTGATTAGGAATTACTTGGTTAGTTATTGTACACTGATATCATAGTTTGCTGTTAAAATGCTTAGAAGCAAGTAAGAAATTAAAAATCCTTAATCAACCACTTTGAAATAATTTTTAAATATGAATAAGTTCGAAGTAGACTATCCAGTTTTAACAACCAAACAAATCCTTTTAGACCCAAGGCGGCATGCTGCTATCTAAAGCGAGGGTGCTACATGCTCTGGAAATCTAAGTGTGATACTACATGTCAGTTTAAACTGAGAAACTTTAGTTTCGCAGTTACAACTGCAAAACTCCCGAGTTCGTCAGTTTAAACCGTGGAACTGTTTTGCAGTTTAAACCGACGAACTCGGGAGTTTTGCAGTTGTAACTGCGAAACTAAAGTTTCGCAGTTTAAACTGACATGTAGTATCACACTTAGATTTGCAGAGTGTTGTGAAAATTGAGGCAGATTGAGGGTTGGGATGGGATTGGCATGATGTACACAAGCATTATTTTCAGATAGCTTGAATAGTGTTATTTGCAGGTAGCTTAGGCATTACTTTCTAAAATTTTAGGCTGGGCCTGACTATTAAGACCTGGTCTTGAGCTAGTCGTAAATTAATGGTTTCGAAAATTTATATGGTCGTTGTTGTTTGCGATCAGAACCCTATCACATGGTAGCTCGTTTTAACCGGGATTTTGAACCAAAGCTGATGCTGTTCTCCAAAGCGTGATAGCTATTCAACGACAGAAAATCGTTTTTGGAAGTGTGAGACACAGTGGTACTGCGTAATAAGTGTGAAACTGTCTCACACTTAAATTTGCAGAGTATGGAAATCTTTAGGTAATCGCCGAAATCCTATTGAAATTATTGAAATCACATGAAATCCTATGAATTAACCGGAAATCACTCGAATTCGTTCGAATTCGCAAGAAATCGCCCTGAATCTCCTCGAATTTTCCATGAATTCAGATGAAATCAACTCGAAATCCCGGGAGTTCACTTAAAGTCGGCGTAAAATCTGCAAAATTAAATTATTTGAAATCGTTTGAAATGAGTTGAATTCACTTCAAATCATTAGAAATCAGCGGCAATCACTTGAAATTAATAGAATTCATTTGAAGTCAGTGGAATCCACTTGGAAATCAGTGGAGCTCACTTGGAAGTCAGTCAATGTAAACTTTATGAAGTCACTGGAAATCCTGTTGAAATCATATGAAATCATCTGTAGTTTTTGAAATCTGGAAATCAGGTGTACAAGAGTTGTGAGTTTTAGAGTTGTGAACCCTTCGAACAGTGGCGCCCATATGACCCTCTAGGTAGGGCACTTGCCCAGGTGCATTGAGCTATAAAGGTACATTCCGAACCTATACAGGTACAGAGAAGGGGGTAAGAAGAAGATGAACATAGGGAGAAAAAGAGAGACAAAGAAAGGGAAAGGAAAAAGAGGGAGAAAAGACACCTAAAAACGCCTAGAAACCCTTATAAAGATAAGTACACAAAGGGTTTTGCCCAGGTACATTAGAAAACGTGAGGGCGCCACTGCCTTCGAATCAGACATCTCACCACACCTTGCTCACCAAACAGTCTCTCGGCTCTCTAACTATAGACAGGATGGTGTTGGGAGGACTGTCGAATTACCCACGACGGGTGCCACCCGGCGGGGGTCGCCCGTGTTCTACTGGGCGCTGCTCCACGCCCTGTACGTGTGTGTTGGCTCTGCGATAATTAAGCGCAAGGAAACGCTTGTCACTTATTTGCTCGCCGCCACCGGGATTTGAACCCTTGCCAGTCAGAGTACCGTCACTGGACTGCGATACCGGACAGAGAGCACAGCACGTGTCATGTCGGTGCTTTAACAAAATAGACCACTCCGAGCTCGGACATTTTGTCATGGTGTTGACTCGAAAAATTGAAGCATCCATTTTTATTTTGTAGAGGTGTGTTGAAGTCTGGGTAACAACATATCGAAAGCTGGCGACAGGTGTTTTGAAACGCGGGAACAACACAGCTGGGGACTTCGACAAAAGAAACCTCCGTGCGCCATGGTTGGGGTTTCAGTCACCGTACCACAGTACCGCCATGGGTGCAACCGTGGGGGTATGCACTCGCGTAATAGTCGGGTCACTGTATCCGTAATAAAGGCGTAATAGTATAATAGGAGTAGTATGGGCGCGTAATAGCCAAAATTCTCCTTATTTTCCTTATTTCGGTGTCGATTTGGACTGTTTTGGATACCATGGTATCCCATGATGCCTAATCCGTAGGTAGAGGTCTGTTTCCCATGTGCAGCGCTTTACATTCCATGTCCCATGTGGTGTCTGTTTCCATTGACGGTCTACGAAGGAACTAAGGTTTCCATGCAAAGACATTCCATGGAAAACTGATTTCTATGGGAGAACACCCAAGGAAAATGGAATCCATGGTTAAGGGCTTCATGGAAAAATCATAAACATGAGAGGAGTCTCCATGGAATGGTCATCTGCCCATGGTAAGAACAATCCCATGGGACATTTGTCTATTTCCACAATGGAAATGATTTCCCATGCAAATTAAAAGTGCCACAAAATCTGTAATTATCGGAGTGCCGACCAAAAAATTGGTGTGCAGCATCTAGGGTGAATTTTAGTAGGGCTATTTCAGTATTTTTCAAATCTGAACACTTTTTTCTGGCAACTCAAAAACGGCTTGACCTAAGGCAAAAACGGACACCGGATTTGGCTCCACCTCGATTCCGACACCCCTCACACATTTTAAATTTCAGTCGGTAGGATTTGCCGTTATCTATTTGTGGATTTAAACATTTTAATATAACTCCATGGAGTTAGAGCTCCATTCCATGGAGACGGTCAACCACCAAGGAAACTTATTTCCATGGAAATCTGCTCAAATGGAAAAAGTCGAAAAAATACATGGAAACTCATCTTCCTTGGGAAAACGTCCTCCATGATATCCCTTGATGTTCCATGGCTCATGGGAAGACTCATGGGATTTCTGGACTGGGGTAGTACGCGTACTTGTCTGGTCACAGATTTTGTGAGTTAATACCACCTCGGATGTGACGAGGATGGAGCTGCGAGCGGGATCAGGGATCTCCTGAAGAAGTCGGCCGGCGCCGGGCGCGGCGCGGCACGTGTTCTGAGGCGGCCGAGGACAGGGCACCCGCGCGGGTGCGGGATCGTCCCGCCCGCATCCCTGCAGCGCTAAAGTATTCATAATTTGGCACTGGCGTGGACCGCGCGCCTCGCCTGCCGCGCCCGGCGCGACGCGACGCGCCTGGCTATTCTTGGCTGTATGCGGCGCGGCGTAGGCAGGACAGCTGGCCCTGCGTGGCGTGGCGTGGCGGGGCAGGTTGTGCGCGATGTTCCCATCATCCCTCCACATATCCGCAGACAGTCGCGCGACAGATAGGCATCGGCGCTCGTGCTGCAGGTGTGGAGCAGCCCCGCCCCGCCCCACCCCGCCCCGACGCCTAACGAACCAGACCGCGTTGTGCAAGCGCAGCTCGCCAGGCCCCCCGCTGCCCTCCCCGCTACCCCCGCCCCTGCTCGCTCACGACTCGACTCCCGCGCGTGCGTGCCGGACTTGCGGAGGGGGCCTTCGCCGCAGCCACCCCTCGCCTCCCTCCCTCCCTTCCCCCTCTCCCCCAAAAAAGACACAAAACGTAAGGCGAAAAAAAATCTTTGTCGCTCCCCTCACAACGCCCCTCACTCCTCACTTCCCTCAGTGTGCGCTGATTGCGAGCGACAAGGACGCAAAGTGCGTCGGACGTTTGTTAATTGAAAACAACGAGCGCGACGCGGCCCATGTAGGCCTGACTCGGAATTCTAGTTCCCTGGGGCTCAATTCAAGTTCCCCACAATTCAAGTACAAAGCTGAACTTGGGACAAGTACGCGCTTTTGCAGTTGTTGCAGTGCTTCTCTGCTTCCGCCCCCAAGAGGGGGGGGGGGGGGGGGGGGGGGGGGGTGGTGGAACCCAGCCTCGGCCCGCCGCAGCGCTCACATAGAGCGCGCGTTTGGCAGAGGGGCAACCGCGTGAGAGATTTACAAAGGGTGCGCGGCTACGTGAGAGGCTCGGGCGCGCGCGCCAAGCCAGGCGGCAAAACTGAACAATTTAGCGCGATAATCTAACGAAAAGAGAACAAAGTGGTACGGCGGCCGGGCCGGCCGGGGTGTCGGCTTTTACTGCATAGCGCGCCTGATAGTAAACACACCACCGGGGTGACAGCCACGCACCTCTCACATCGCAATGATAGTCCCCGCCGACTAAACGCCCCGGTGGCGTAACGCTCTGTTCGGAAATGGAGCGGGCGCAATCGTCCGGCGTTACGGCTGTTACGGCTCGGCGTTAGAGCGGGTGATTGATGACGGGGTCGGGCCGGGCGGACGGACCTCTCGCGAAAATGTTTACCACCTGGTGCTGCTGAACGCGTCGGAATCTGAGATGAAAAATGAATACGACCCTGAAAAAATTGGCTCAAAGGGATGTGTGGGTGGGTGGGACGGGACGGACGGAACTGTGGACGGGGTGGGTGGGGATTCACAAACATAAGATGGACCAAGACCAAGCAGCTGATTTGGAAGACGTCGATACGAGGAAACGTGATTCTCTCTTAAGTACATCAGTAGGTGTACTGGGTGTATCTGTTCGTCTGTAAAACTTTTCCCCGAACAAACCTGCTGCCGTGCTCTGACGTATTAAGCGCTGACACTTGTATTGGCGCTCAGCCGTGTTAAAAGGCACACTACATAAAAAAATTGGGATGCACAAACACCACAGTCACTTCATAAACACATTTTTCTGGCAGGTTGTCGGTAAATATATTTACAACCAGGGCCACATTAAGACGCGCCTCGTGCGTGTGCAGCAGGGTAGATTGTCAAGTGACACTTACATCACGAAACGCCGCACAGCCGGAGCCGGAGGGTATCCACATCACAGTCTTGATGATCGCGGTCAGGATCGCGAGGAGCTACGCGCAGCACCAGGTCGGTCCGGTCAACGGCCACACAGCACCGCGTCGCGTAGCGTCTCGTCGCCACCGGCAGCACCCTACTCACTGCCGGCCTGCCGGCGCGGGGCGGGGCGGGGCAGGGCGGGGCGGGGTGGGGCGAGGTGAGAAAGCTCAGCCGTTCAGCGCGCGGCCGGCCCCAAGGCGAGCCTCCTCGCCGGCGTGCTCGCCTCGCCGCTCGACACGCACACCCGACTGGTCTGGGGCCCCGCCCCGCGCTCTGCCGCGCTCAGCTCAGGGTGTGGCCGGCGGGGCGGGGCGGGGCGGGGCGGGGCGGGGCGGGGCGAGGCGGGGCGCGGCGCGAGCGGAGCAGCGGTGCGGGGGAGCGTCGTCGCGGCCCCCGGGCCCGCGCCCCGGGTCGTACCCCGCGCGGCAAGCTCCTGCACCTCAGCCCGGCCCGCTCAGAGGTTAGGTCGTCGGGCGGGGAGGGGCGGCAGGCAGGGTGAGGTCGGGCGGGGTGGGGCGGAGCGGGGTGGCGGGTCTAGGAGCGGCCAGGCGTAGCGCGCGCAGCCCTCCTCGTAGGTCCTCCTCTTGGCTCGGCCGTCGTTACCAGGGCGACCAGCCTCGTAGCCCGACGCCACCGCACCAGTCGTCTGGCTCCGTAGATCGCTCTCTCTCCTCCATCTCCGTCGCACTCATGGGGCCCTGCTATCCCCAACATAGGAGGGCATCGCCATAGGTGCGACAGGGAAGGAGGGCGATCTTCTGAATCAGTCGGCAGCAGCCCCACGTGGAAGGGGGACGCACGAGTCACACGAGAGCTACAATATGCGGGGAAAGGGTGAAAGACAGGAATGTAACGAAGAGAAGTAAAAACTGTGACGCTAACGCGGTAAACGGCACCCAGCACTCCTCACGCTCTTTACAAATAAACCAACATTTGCTCTTCCAGCAGGCGGCTGCTCGATCCACACAGTCTACAGACGTAAAAGTGAACGTGCATAGAAAATTTACAAGCATACCGCCCACGAAAATAAACAACATCCACTTCAAAGCGCGGGTGTTAACGGCGAGCACCGCCCCCCGCCGCCACCGCCGCGCTGGCAGGTGCAGGGAGCAGCCCGCAGCACGCCCGGCGCCCGCCCCGGGCTCCAGGCGCCGTGGAGATACACCGCAAGGTGCACGGGGCTGTGGCCGGGCTGCCTACTCGCAGGGTCCCTGAGGGAGGGGGTCAGTCCCGTATCAATGGTCTGCAGGAGCGCTTAACGCTGCGAGAAAGTTCGCACTAAAACGAGAAACCTAGTCTGCAATCTCTGCATGTCCCACTCCTGCTCCTCCACCTCCTCCGCCCCTCATGGAGGGCCCCGGGGAAGCGAGCAGCACGATCCTGCTCCCGCAAGGTTTGGTATCCCACCCGATCACCCGACCACTCCCAACAACAAAATCATCCCGCCCGCCCCACCTGACCTACTGATACACATTCATATCGAGGCGAGGAGCGAGGAGCCTGGCTGAGGTCTCACCCCTACCCCGCCCCGCCCTGCAGCGGCGGTGGCAGCGCCCCGGGGAGGCTCGGAGACGAGATTTTATGACCGCAAACACCGCCGTTGTTTTCCGTCGCCAGCACCACCAGGAGGGAGGGAGCCTGCCAGCATCTCCTGATGACAATAAAATACGGTGGGATGGGGAGAGGAGGGGCTGAGCGGGGCCTGTGCAGGGGCCGCGGCTGTCTCTGGAGAGCACGGCATGAGCAACGGACCCGGACGTAGCGCCACCTCGCGAACACGTCTTCTACAAAGAAAGACAAAAGTTGACTCTTGTTGCGAGGCGACCCTGCACCTCAAGTAATTCATATTTTCGCGCCTTCAGCGCCTTCTTGCTATATCGCTGGACGTTCCCTTAAGCTAGGTCAGGTATAGGGACCCTGCTTGGAGACTAGTGACTGTTGTAAAACTATAGTTGAACTACAGTTTTCGAGTGTAGTTGCATCTGCTGATCCTTCCATCCGGGTGCAGGTCCTAGCCTAGAACCACGAAAGAGATAGGTCGGGGCACTCCCACCTCAGACGCGCTCCGTTTTGTCGAAGAGGGCGGCGCCTCCCCCAGCCTTCTTTTGAGTGGAGGTCCCAGCCTAGAACTATATAAGGGAGGACTGCGCACTCCCACCTCGAACGCGCACCGTTCTGTTTATAAGGCGGCGGCGCCTCCTCCAGCCGACTGCGAATTGTGCCAGTTCCGAAGGCGAGCCAAGCCGAATCGGCATTGTCATTGGCATTGTCACAGGTGCTCGCCCGCTCGGCCCCTCGCTGCCCCTCAGCGAGCGAGCGCGAAGGGGAGGAGGACCGGAGGACCGTGGCTGGGGGGAAGGGGGAGGGGGACCCGTTGAATTGATGCACAGTAGTTCAAAAATTTCTTTTGGAAGCAACACGTTAGAACAAAAATGTGAAAGCAGTGTTCTAATATTCGTTGCACTACGCGCCCTTACTTCAAAAATCAAGCTGATCGGACAATTTTTACTGAGAGACTAACTTCTAAATCGTTTGAGCTAGAGAGCTCAACTTTTGCATTTGATGCGCTATACTAGTGACGCTTATCAAACCGTGAGATAAAGCAAATTCAATAATTTAATCCAAAAGGCTGGAAATTTTAAAGTCAATATTTCTACGCATAAACCATTCGCCTAAGTATTTTGTGAAACTAAAACATTAACAAACTTCGTGAAATCGTATTTTTTTACTCGTTCTTTACACACCTCTAAATGAAAAGTCAAAGTGGAGAGAACGAGTATTGTGCTCAAAAATGACTTTTGGGGGGGTATCGTACATCTAAGAACTGACAGAATGTAGAGAAAAACCAATGGTACCATGTTAAAGAGCAGAATTCAGTCGCTAGAACGTAAATGAAGCTTTTTTTCGACTTACAATGAACAATTTTGAGAAAATCAAACTGAAAGAAACTGGGTTTGAGCATGTTTTGCGAAATTAACCCCCTTTCAACTCTTTATATAATCAGAACAAGAACGTTCAGAAAGACCTCAATGCAACAAAAATGACAACCGGTTTTCAGTTAGCAAAAAAGGTGGATGGTTTTTTATTACTCACAATGTAAAATTTAGAGGAATCTTTCTCAAAAGAATCACCCACGCACGTCAAAGTCGAGGATATGTTCATTTTTCCGGGCCGAAAAAAATTAACTGAAATATTGAGTGCAAGTGCAATTTATTTTATCATATAAAGCAGCAACAATGACCTAATTTTCATTTCATGTAATTAGGCTGAAATTATGTTTTAATAGGAGATTTCTGTCTTTAAAATGAGGGTTATTATACTGAACAGAAAGCTGGACATCGGTCGTCCGTCTATGGTCGGCAAGAGGTACCAGTGTTGTACCGGGAGCCGGTTCGGAACACTTCTTACGCGATTGTTGAAAGGCGGTAGTGGAGGCTTTCTATAGTCTACCTGAGCTAATACTCTGCGGTCGAGGTACAGACGGCACTACCCGGCCCGACCCGCGCCCAAAGGCATTCCCCCGCTTGCGAGCGCACGATAGCCTACCTCCCAGGCCGCCAGCGGCATATGGGTGGAGCGCGGTTTTCGGCTCCTATCTCGCTCGCCTTCAGGTTTAGAATGGTAGTGTTAGCGGGACACTTTTAAGTAAATGACCTGATCTTCCAGTTTCCATTGAATTTTTGTTTTGACGACCCGATTACTGTCCACCAAGTTTTTGCGAAAAATTAAAACTTTACAAAACACATTCATATGCCTGTGATTGGTAAAGAACGAGTCTGTTCCCTTTGATATCAATTTATTGATGTCTTTCCCTCTTGATTTCTTTGAAGTCTGCCTCAATATTTTACTACAATTTACATATTAACAAAATTTTAGATGAAGTGGTTACATCATGAGCTTTGTTTTCGTTTGAACTGCATTTCCTAAATTAACCTTGAACGGAATCAGGCGCGGTTTTAAGGGGGGGGGGCGAAGGGGCGGTCCCCCCCCCCTCCCCGTCAGCCCCAAAATCCCCCTGTAAGTAGGCAATTTGAGGTACAAAACCCCTGTATATGGGCAATTCGCCCCCCCCCCCCCCCCCCTCCCGGTCAGCCGATCCGCCCCTCCCGTCAGCTCGACTTAAAACCGCGCCTGAACGGAATCACATAGGGTGGCCCCACACTCAGCGCGCCAACCGTAGCTGGCCCTGCTGGCCTGGCCGGCCTGGCTGGCCTGGTTGGCTGGTGAGACAGGACCGGGTGTGTTCCGTAAAGAAATTGACAAAATAAACGTCCAAGCCCTGTAGAGAGTCAAAAAGTCTGGCATATTCCCAAAGGGGACTACTGAGTGTGGGGCCACCTTTATTGTGTCCATTTGTGCCTATGTGAAAGTTGACTTTTGCCTTTGGTATGATGCAATTACATATAAAATCTCCTGTTGAGGAAGAGGCAGACATCTCCCGTGTGTTGGAGACCAAGACCGACGACAAGTATCGGCACTTACCCCAACCAGAGAGACGCAATACACTTCCCCCTGCTTTCTTCCCACTTCAAGAACCTCTTTTACCAGTCAGACATAGACTACGCTAAAAATCTCCAGGTTGGTACAGTAACTTAAATGCCAGTAATCGAATTTGTTCCATATAAAATCTGATACTCAACATGTTTCTTATCATTGTGATATGCTGTATGTTAATTTTCAGAATGGAAAAAGAGCTGCGAAATCATGGAGAAATGACATATTGATGTTGTGGTTATGGATTCATATAATAACTTGTCTGATGATAAACCTCAGGAAAAAGATGAATATTTTCATTGATATCTTTGTGCTGCACCTTATAGCATTTTATATTTGTCTCCATCTCTGATTCCTTGTCGTGTGGGACCCGTTTCTGTACTAACATTGAATATCAATTTTTCTGCTAATCATCCACAATGAAATTCTTAACTCAAAATGCAAATACATACATCACTCTTAATTGATTTTGAATAGAGTTTGCTTTGTGAAGGCTATTCTTGTACTAATCGCCAATGCAATATTATATCTCATATATTCTCTGGTAAAAGAAGACGAATTCAAAACATGCTGTAGTCAATTAACAGGCACACTGTAGACGCAATATTGCGCTGGCGAAAGGTAGGCATATTCCAGTCAAAAATTAGAGATATTTGTTCACTTTTTTGCCTGGAATATGTCTATGTTTGGTCTCCACACAGTCTTGCGTCCAGTACAGGGTCTACATTGTGGCTCGCAATTGCCCAGGGTTCGCGTAAAGGGAATCTCTACTTTAGGTCTAGAGTGTACATACACACTAGTCCAAAAGTAGACATTCCCTAAACTTGCCCCAGGCCATTGCCGGACACAAACCCAAACACTCCAGTCCAAAAGAAGGCATTACCTACACATGCCCTAGGCCATTTTCAGACTCAATGTAGACATTACCCATTGCCATATTTAGTTAAGAGCTCGGCAGACTCGGCGCGACGAAGTCGGCGAGCGCTTACGCCGAGTGCGCCGACTGCGCCGACTGCGCCGAGTGCGCTGACCGTCGTGCCGATTCGGGAGCGAATGTGAATGTGCATCAGTGCCGCCAGCGCCGTACGTGGCCAGTTCCTGAAGCTCCACACCGAACATACGCGATCGTCGATTGTCTTTCGTATCGCAGTTTGTGTGACGGGTTTTGGCGGGCGACTGAGTCGGGCGAGAAATAGATGCGTATGGTGTTGGTGCCTTCTTGTGAGAGACTGCTCGCTGAGCGGGGGAGCCAAGGAAGCTTTAGTCCGGGAGGTTGTTTCAGAACCGGTTTATTGACAGCATTTCTATTACAAGGTATCTGAGAGAAGACCTATTAGACTCAGATGTACTCATGCTCCAGTATGCAGACGATATCAGCCTCACTGCCAGCCATCCATCACTCAGGGAAGCAATATATAAACTCCAGGATGCGGCCAGGACTCTGGAAACAAGAATTACGCCAAATGGAGCAAAACTAGAACCAACTAAATCACAGATGGTAATTTTTACAAGAAAGAAAAAAATACCAGAACCACAGCTGATACAACTGAGAGACGGGGTAGTACCCCTCAAAGACGAAGCGAAGTTCCTGGGACTAACCTTCGACAAGACCCTGACATGGAAACCGCATATCTGGAACACCCAAGCGAAATGCAGAAACAGACTCAGATTCATACGTACCCTCACTAGCCACTGGTGGGGAGCCCACCCAATGACAATACATCGCACATATACATCTATTGTGCGGCCGATCTTGGACTATGGATTAGAGGTTTATGACCCTAAAACAAAAAAGATGTGGCAAAAGCTGGAGGCCATCCAAGTTGAGGCAGCAAGACTCACAATAGGGGCCATGCGCTCAACCCCAAAAACGGCATTACTGGCAGAAACAGGTGAAATGCCCATCAGATTACGACAAAAACTCCAGATTCAAAAAGCCATATTGAAATGGAATAGTATAACAACAACATACCTCCAGCGTTAGAAGAATGGAGCAGGCTCCCAAGAAGACGCACGGAATATATACCACCGATCCTTCAGTGCTATCTACAGGCTCTAATACCAAAAGAAGAAATCTTCACATCCGAAATTCCATATTGCTATATGGTCAGCTACGAAGCCAGAGACCTAAAAATTAAACTATCATCTGAGTTCCCACCGGCCAGCAGCCAGGAAGGGGTAGAGCACGACAACGAAACAGAGGAAGTAGAGCCCCTGGCGGCCTACAATTTACTACTGCAGACACAATGGAAGGAATACTATATCCTAGCCACGGATGGGTCCATACAAGACCAAACCCCTGCATCAGTGGGGGCAGCTCTAGTCGATATAAATAAACAACCAGAAGTGGCCGTCATAAAAACTCCACCCAGCAGCTTCAATCTATGAGGCAGAGATCCGCGCACTCCAGCTGCAATCAAAGACAAAAACAAGATATTAATTCTAACAGACAGCCAAAGCTTAGTCACAGCCCTGAAGAGAAGAGAAATACCGGTGTACGAGACTCCTGAGCTGACAAAGCTAAGAGAGGATATATCAAAGATTCCACACAATTTAGATTTGTGGCTAGCCTGGGTGCCATCCCACAAAGGAATCACCCCAAACGAACATGCGGATATTTCAGCCAAATTAGCCTGCACAATGGGACTGCCCTACATCACCCCCCAGAGATACCAAAATTTTTATCTACAAATAAAACAACATTATCTACAAGAATGGAAGAATTTAATAGAAGCAGCAGCCACAGACAACAACAAACCAGTGGGGAAATTTAATTTCAACCTAGGAAGAGATCTAGCCGCCAGGACATGGTTCAGTCTTGCACGCAAAACCCCAAGAAAACATTTAACACCAATACTAAGAATGAGACTGGGACACTCCCATGCACCGGCATCCCTAGCAAGATTCAACAAAAAAATCTCGCCGCTCTGTGACAGGTGCGGGGAAGAGGCCACAGTGCAACATTACATCGACTTCTGCTTATTTACGGACAAAATACTCGCAATAGAAACACTACAAGAAAAAGACATCCCGGAACCATACGATATAAACAACCTGCTTAGACAACAACAACCAGACAAAATCAAAACAACCATCACCGCCTTAGAAACCATCCTCCAGTACAACCCCCACCTGAAAATCTAAACCTCTAAACAAAAGAAGAAACCCTGGCCGACTGCTTATAAGCCGAAGCCATAAAGGAAGAAGACCCCCCCCCCCCTCTATTACAAGGTAAACTCGGTGTACAAGGTGGCGCACTCTGGTGGTAGACACCATACCCTAGCGGGCGCAAAATATAAACAAAGCAAACTTAACCTAAGTCATAAATGCTAAAAGTTATGTAAATATAAAACATTGACCAAGTTTACTAATGATACACTTAAGTAAGTAAGGTTTAGACTGGGTTTACAAAGTCTATTTTTTTACACTTATTCAATTAATGTAATACATCAAGAAACAAATAGACCTTTTCGCCCACAACTTGGCAACACCGCAAGTCGGATTTTATACTTGAGATAAAACGTATTTAGACTGTCTCTCATAAAATTTTCTTTTCAGTACTCGATTCCTTACAAAATATACTGTGGACAAGTGTTTTTAATATTTTGAAAAGATGCTTGGATAACATTTTTACTTAAAATTGGGTTCGTGATCTGCGCTGTTGCCAAGTTGTGGGCGAAAAGGTCTATTAAGGCTGGTTGGTTCTTGTTGAGATTCAAATGTTGGTAATCTGTGTCAACACTGTAATTTCCTGTATGTCGTTGTTCTTTTGTTGTTTCCGGTAGTATTGAATAAAACCCCGAACTGGAATGACGTCCCTTTGTAGTTCCTTCATAATCCTGTTTAATCCAAGCTGATAAACTGCACCAGTGATTTAATATCAATAACAGTTCTAAATGTTTTGAACCCCAAATGGTAAACAGTTATGGTTTTAGAGAATGTTGATTGAAATGACACTGTTTAATAACATCAGCAATTTTTACAAGATAGATATTTGATCCTGACTGGCGAATTATTGTGCCATTTACAGGCGGATGTTTTGCAAATCTAACCAGAACCGTATCACCTTCCCTAAAGGGGGTAAAGGATGTGGGAACTCCTAAGGATGAAGCAATTTTAGGATTGGATTGGGAAAGCAAGGTTCGGGGTTTGAAGGATAGCAAGAGTTCATTAGGTGTTTTCGTTGTAACTGTGGATGGAGTGTTGTGGTAAGTGAACATGAACGTATAGACTGCATTAATGGGGTTGTGTGGTGAATTTGGAGTGTGGTCCCCTAGCTCCTGCAAATTTTTTGTGAGAGCCCTTTTTGCAGTTCCTACTCCTCTTTCAGCTTGAGCATTAGAGGCTGGGTGATAAATAGGACTGTGCTTTAGGGTGATGTTAAGGGATGTCAGGAAATTGATGAACTCACATGATTCAAAGGGAGGACCATTATCGGAAACAAGAAGTGCTGGCAAACAACCCCAGCGAGCAAAAATAGAAAAGAGAGCAGCGTTGACAGATGCAACTGTGGTTTGGTCCATGATTTGAATATGAATCCACTTAGAATAAGCGTCCACGAAGATGAAGAACTGGAGGGCTGTCGGGGAACAGATCTGGCGAACGAACGGAGCGGCGAACCGAGCAGCGAACGAACCGGGCGAGCGAACGGACGCGCGAATGAACAGAGGCGCGAGCGAACGAAGTGGCGAACGAACCAAGTGGCGAGCGAACGGAGCGGCGAACGGCGAACGCGGCTGGCGAACGGACCGGCGAACGAACACAGCGGCGAATATTTACTACGACCATATTTGAGAAGTCTGGAGTGGAATTATTTATTCATTGAGCAGTTAATGTCAAAACTAATAAAGAAAAGAGATAACATCAACGAGATGCCTTACGGAGTTAAAGACATTGATAAAAAAGTGAGTAAAGCACACTATTAGAGTTTAATTGTGTACACAAAAAACGTTTACAAAGTATACTGTTTATGTTAAATTATGTACAAAAAATGTTTAAAAAATTACACTATTTTTGTTGTTTAATTGCGAGCGGATGTTCACAAAGTAAACATTCCATTTATAACTACCTTGTTCGAGCGCGCATTCAGATATATTCGCCGTTCGCCGCTGTGTATTATTAGTAGGATACTGATTATGGATGGTGTCTGCTGTCCACTGTAATGGCTTTTTACAAGATCCTTACCAGGAGTGTCAGTAGAAGCATTAGAGAGACCTGGGGTGAAGTCAAATTCCTCAAGATAGTCTCTAGGTATATCATGCAGTTTCAGGAATTGGTCAAAATGAGACCACATGACCCCTCCAAGATTACCTTTCTTGGGCAACAAATTTACACGGAAAAATTCATTAAGTGTCATGAATTTTGAGCGACACTCTTCATAATTAAAGGTGAACCAGCTCTTTTCAATTTCAGCACTTATATCATGCCACACTCGCACTGGAACTCTGTCCGCCTGCACCTCTTGCTTCCTTGCAAGACATGCAGCCACCAAAGCATTGGCAGCTGCTTTAGGCCAAAACTTTGTAGGCAACTTTCTTTTTGGAGTGACAGATTTTTTTCCTAAAGCCATTCCAAAAATTATTAATGAAATGCATGCAGAGGAAAGTCATACATTAACGACTTCAGAAAGAAATATTTACCAGGAGATTTTGGGCGGGGACCAGAAGTGGTATGAATCTTACCAGCTGGAGACGAACTGGGAGAACTTGGGAGCTTTGTTTTAGAGGGTGTCATAGGTTGTTCAACAGCTACTGTAAAGCAGAAGGAAATTACCAGGACTTTTTCAAATGAATAGACTGTAATTTACCTTTATCAATCTCATCTATCATTTCAGATTTTACAGGAACAATTGGATTATGAGCGGGTACAGAAAGTGGTGAGTCAGTAACTGGAATAATTAAAGAAGTCATTAATTACAGGAAGTGGTAAGAGCCAAAAAGCAGTTGAAGCAAATATATTTACTCTTACGTGTAATAAAATCAATTCCCTCTAAATTGTCGGTATCTTTAAAAAAGTTATTATTAGCGTCATTATTAATGGGAACCTTTTCAGATGAAGTAACTGAAAGGAAAGCACAAATAATTATTTTGGCATACAGCTTCAAATGAACTTTACATGCATGCATGACCCACTTACTAAATGTGGAATTGATGGGTGGGACAAACGAAATGTTCCCTAAGTCCTCAGTGGCTTCTAATTGCTCCTCAGTGGCTTTTGGTTGCTCCGTAGTGGATTATTTTTGCAGCTCTTTGCCAATCGTTTCATTTGCATCAGTCACTAATGAAAGTCCTGAAAATAAATGTCATTACAAAAAAACATTAGAACATTAGGCAAAATGAAAAAGAACAGCACAGAATAACTTCTAACTTACGCAAAAAATCATTCATAGGCATAAATGACTCATTGCCCGAGACATTGCCCTCTACACATGGCATAGATTCAATAACTGCAACATATTTAATCAATTGGCAAAAACAAGACCAAAAGTTATCAGATATACAAAAAAAGACCATAACTACTCACTGTAAGTAGTACCCAGAGGGGGTACCAGGGGCATTGAGACAGGGGCCTGAACTTGCGGTGCTACACAAGTACTCTCATGTACAGGAGCTGCAAATGGCAGGTCATAAATGATCTGCATGGGTTTGTAGTGGTCCCAGCCAGTGTCCCTATGTTTGCCCTTTTTAGCCTCTGAGAATGTATTTTTTAAATTCTTCACTTTCTCACGGATTTGATCAGGACTGTAGTCTAAGCCAATAGAATACAGCTTGTCACTCAGTTCCTGCCAGATCTCACGTTTCACTCTTTTCTCGCGTAGCTTTTCCTTGTGTTGAAACTCGCAGAGAATATTCAAGAGTATCGTAACATTCTCCCCCCAAGATGCTCCATACCTTCCAGTTGCTCTCTTGGGAACAGCTCCCAATGAGCATCCTGAGGGACCTGGCTGGTTATCTGCGACAGGAACAGATAGAGTGAGTAAGCGCGTGTGCAGGTAGACGACTCCTACTTCGAAAAAATAGTGAAGGTAATCTTACCAACAGCAGCAGGGGATGCTTCTGCGACTGACACTTGCACAGGATCCAGCGAATAACGGACCCCGGGTATGCCTGCTGACTTGGCATTTTGTAGAACAGCGAACCGTTTCAAATGATCTACAGACGAAGCGTAAAGTGAGAGCTCAAAGAAAATGTCTACCAACGAGAACGCCAGGTTAAGTTCATAAAAGCTGACACTTACACATGTCGAGGCTCGCCACCTCATCCGCTTTCACATAGACGGTATACAATAAACCATCATTGTCAAGAATTGGGTATGGCACGTAATCACTATTGGGGGAACATAAATTTCCTAAGAAACGGTACGCTGTCTACAGGTCTACAGCCGCTACAGCGATTGGCGCGCAAAGCGAATGGAAAGACAAATTCGAGACAAAGCCGGTGTTGCCATATTCCATCACGAAGGCGGTGTTCGGGACTGGGACGGTCGAAGTCGAAGCAGTTCGTTTGCCGACCGCTAGATAGCAGCCTCTCCTCTCTCCTCCCCCCTCTCCCTTGCTTCGCCCAACCGTGCGCCCGAGCGCTCGGGAGAACGGGCGAACGGTCGGGCGCTTCTTAACTGAATATAGCTCATGCTGTATTGCATGAAAGGAAAGTGAGTTGCTAAATTACACCAAGGCGGGACTAATACTCGTTCTTTTTACCTTCACATGATTTATCAAACAGTAGGGGTAAAGAACGAGTAACAAACTTCAATACCTAAGGAGGAACGCCAACATTTAAGTGACATGCTCTTGGCATTGTTGTGCTTGAGCAGTCTAAGAATTATAAACACTATAATTTTAATCATATCAATTTTGGAATGGGATTACTCACATGGGAATTGCCACTGGCTTCAGCTTGAAGTGGTCTACTCCTTGGTAAAGGAGGTATGGACTCTATCGTAAAACTGTTTGATAGTTGCTCCAACTCATTCTGTAAAGCAAAAAGCACAAAAGAATTAATTTATCAGTCTGCAATGCCTAAGGAGAAATGCTAACATTTTAATGACATGCTGTTGGCATTATGGTGTTTGAGTCTAAGAATTATTTATGTATCAATTCTACATGAAACAGTTTGAGGAGGGATTACTCACATGGGAATTGCCACTGGCTTCAGCTTGAAGTGGGATACTCCTTGGAGATGTAGGGATTAACTCTGTCGTGAAGCTGTCTGATAGTTGCTCCGACTCATTCTGTAAAGCAAAAAGCAGAAAACAATTAATTTATCAGTCTGCAATGCCTAAGGAGAAATGCTAACATTTTAATGACATGCTGTTGGCATTATGGTGTTTGAGTCTAAGAGTTATTTATGTATCAATTCTACATGAAACAGTTTGAGGAGGGATTACTCACATGGGAATTGCCATTGTCTTCAGCTTGAAGTGGGCTACTCCTTGGTAATGGAGGTATGGACACTATCGTAAAACTATTTGATAGTTGCTCCGACTCATTCTGTTCAATGAAAAGCACAAAACAATTAATTATTCATTCTGCAATACTGAAGGAGAAATGTTAAGTGTTATTCTCCAAATAAATGGGGACGGACATCTCTTGACCGTACAACAATTCGCTTTGGGATACTATCTCCACTGATGTGCTGACTGTCCTGCGTTATTGGAGTTTTGGAAGCAGCAGTGGAACTGTCTGCAATCTGCTCAAATTCATCCTGCAGAAGAAAAGAAATATTAGTGTTAAGGGAGTTGATCTGTCGTTGGATTGTTTGTTAATAATTAGAGAAAAGGTATCAAATCCTAACCTCTGGCGATGTAGAATCCACTACATCTTTCTTCCTGCGTCTCCAACGACTTGTGCGGCTTTGTCCTGAGTAATTCTTACGTTTTCGTTTTGGTGTTGGTTCCTCATCTACAACACCACGTAAAATGGAATTACCTCGCAAAAAACGTAGTGTTAAGTGTGTTTACATTTTTAACCATAATTTGTCTTGTTAACATTACCTGATGATTTCGATGTCGACATTCTCTCTCATGTAAGTGTCTTCACTTCACAGTTTAAATCTGGATTTGATGGCAGCACATAAGTCGTTTCTAGCATGATTAATACAATTAACCCATGAATAGCCGGTAGCGCACTAGGTCTTGCCAGTTTCGTTTCGTCTGAATCGCCTGCTGCGGCTGCGACACCGGCACAGCGCGGGGAAGGGGAAGGGGGGAGGCAGGGAGGGGGCGTCCCGATCCAATCGCCGATCGCGGCGCGCTCTCTCGCCGGCCGCTGAACAGTTTACTTCGGGCGGGCGGAGCGAAGAACAATTGCGAAACGAAGTTAGTGCGCGGTAAACCGTTGGCTTTGACTCTTTGGCGCTCTTTGGCTGGAACAGGTTCTCTCCGAATTAAACGAAAAAATATCTTTGAAAGTTTTCTGATCAAAATTTGTGTGGTTCCTTCCTTTGTCGGAAATGGCAAAGGAAGAGCAATCTTTCTGGTGTGCAGTCCGGAGTCTGGACAAACCGGCCGAGCCAGTAAAAGTTTTACCCGCCAGTGATCTATATCGAATTCAAGACTGTAAGTGCTTCAGATTGAAGCCCAAGCCTGGTTTTAAAGTGGATAGACACGAAGAATTTGGCGTAATCGATGGGCCAAATCTAGTTAAACACGTAGTAGTGCACATGAGTGGTAAGTGATTGGTTTGTAACGGTTTTGTAACCTCTCTTCAAACCTACCTACTTGATTCCTCCTTGTCGCCTTTATTGTGATAAAGTTCGGCACACTCATAATTACGGCTTCTCAGATACTTTCCGTGTGCTTTCGCTTTTTCAACCGTAATAAAATTAATTTTCATTAATTTATGGTCATTTTGTCCCTCTTCCAGTTAACCCCGACGAACTACAGGCAGTTTTATCAAAGGGGAGAGCTGCTGCACCGATTCGGCTTTCCATCTCGCCCACTGCTATCCCTTTAAAAGAGCTTACTTTTCCCGAAGAAAGGAAGGACCAGCGCACTACCATGAAGAAGCGAAAGGTGGGTGAAATGAGGGGCGATCCACTATGCATATTGCCCCTGATGGAGCTGGGGATAAAGGAGGGATTTACTGTCTATCCCTAGGATAAAGTAAGGATTTATCCATATGTTTCAAATCTGACATCCCTAGGATATTTGAGTATATCTCTGGGGATAACTGAACTACTATCCCGCGCACCTCCTTTCAGGCTCCTTGGAATTATCCACACGATGTCCTTAAGATGTCCCTGGGGATAACTGAACTACTATCCCACGCCCCTCCTTTCAGGCTCCTGGAAGTATCCACACGATGTCCTTAAGATGTCCCAGGGGATAACTGAAGCACTAGTCCGCGCTAGCTCTGAACTGTGCAAGGAATGACCCAGGATTTGTCCCTAGGATATCTCTTGATAATCTTAGAGACATCCTTTAGGCATTCAACGTCATACCTGAAGCCTCCCAGCACACCCACACTACATCAATATGAATGTGAATAAATCACAGATACAAGCACGTTTTTACTTGTGCTTTCTAGAAGGCAGTGGCGCTCACTGCCTCAAACGTCAAGCTTCCAGCAGACGCCACAACTTGGACTCATCCTCCTTACCCTTGGTCAAGGATCACAACAAAATTATTGCGGCAGTCCCTCAACCTAACTCACCCTCAAGAATCAAACCTATCAAACCTAACATAATTTTCTCATTACTTTTTTGGCCCTTACTTTTATTAGTTGAGGCAGGAATGTCAATAAGGACCTTGCCCCGATTGGCGGAGTGTAGTGGCAACCATAACAAAGCATAAAGAGCTTTCTAAATAATCCGCATTTTGGGCGTAAACAAGTTAAAATGATTCAAATGTATGTGCAGACCTAATAGACACTATTTTATTTAACAGAGCTACGTTAGACTTGAATATAAACCTAGATTTGAACTAGTCACATGGGTAGGTTATGGTGCTTTGTTTTTGTTCCCTCTACCCTCCGCCAATCAGGGCAAGGTTCTCATAAAGACAGGTATATTAATTGGCAGAATTAAGAAAAGAAACCAAGTTGTTATCATTTTGCTAACAATTTTCATTGGATAGGCATTCTTGTTCAAACTACTTAAAACAATGTTAGGATAAAAAAATAACAGTCATTCTTTTTACAATGTAACACTTGTTTAAAGTAGAAAATAAAGAGTCATTATTATTAAAACTTATTCTGATTGCTTCAGAATAGTTAAAAAAATTGAAGATAAAAATGAAAATGTCAATTACAAAGCATATTCATAAAATATTCCAAACTCAAAGTCAGTTCGCAGAACACAAGTCGTAACCATTGTCAAATTCATTTGAATCATTCAGAATCTGATGAGCCTGAAGCGGATGAGCCAGAACCACTGATATCACTGTTTTGCTTAGGGGCCTTTATCTTAGGAGCACCTAGAGGAGGTGAATCTTGTCCACTCGACACAGATGGGGTTGGGGACCGCTTCCTCTTGTTCTTTGAAGAGGAAGAAGATTCATTTTTTTTCTTCTCAATTTCTGGTGACGCCTCTTGCTTCTTATGAGAGTCTTTGGCCTTCTTATTTGCTACTCTTAAGGCCGATGTGCGCTTCACAATCCTAGTCTTAATTTTATCTATATCAAATTCAGTGGAATAAGACCACTTCATGTGGCACAAAATTTCTGAAAGAAAAGTAAATAAAACTTGGTTGAAGATTCTTCATGTACAAGCAGACTGTGGTGGTAATTGATACATTAAACTTACTTTCCATAGAAGAGATGTGGTCTGGGCTAATCCAGTACTTGCTTCCTTTTTTCACTGAGTACTTGTGAGCTTTTGATTTGAAAAAGACATTCACCAATTCATCAACCCGATTACTGAAATATGTTTCATCTGTCTCAACTTTAGTTAACTCTTCTCTGGTAACATATGAGTGTTTTGCAACCTTGATCTTCAGAGAACATGAAAAAGAAAAGAAAAACAAGGTGTCGATTAACCAACATAAGGTCGTTTACAAATGGTGCTCGTTCTTATCCCTACTGTATGTGAAGATATGGTTTTCACTGAGTAATTAACATTAGCTTGATCTTTTTCTGTAAATTGTGGGATTAATAGAACTCAGGTACTAATGGCTAGCTGGTGGCCCTCACCGCGCTTTAACTAAAGTATCCCCGCCAATGGTGGACTTGGTAAACTTAAAATGCTCCCAGAATACCTGTATTTTAAAAGTAATTGGTACGGGGTCTTCAGGCATATCAATGTATCTAGAGATTGAAATTAATTTAAATAACAAGCAAGGCTGTTAGGGGCATGCCCTCCACAGTAAAATTTTCCTCTACATTCTGTATTCACTTTGTAATTGCACTTAATAACTTCTTTATCAACAATTTTTGAATAACACTGGCAGGGGGTTACAGCTTCAGAAAGTATTTATACACAATGAATCAGATAGTAAATTGATTAAAAAAGTGATTCTTTATGCCCTTGACATTTCACTTTCAGTAGCTAATAGAATAATAAATGTAATTCAAGTGTTGTGAAGCATGATTGAAGTACACCTTGTCCCTGATAATTTGGTCTAGAAAACGAGCTGAATATCAAGCATTCTGGGAGCACCATAAATAATATTACTTTCAAAAATGTTGAGAAATTATACTGTACCAGTTTTTCATCTACTTCTTCCTTGTCCTTAGGAGACAATAGATTAGAAGGAAGTTTGTCCAGCTTGGAACTTTTGGATACTTTTGCCCCAGATGACTTCCTATCACCTTCCGATTTGGACATGAGTGCTAGCAACAAATAATGACACCAAAGTAACAGATTTCATTACGTTACAAGTTCTATCAAGTAACAGTCAAAATTAAGACATTCAGTAAAATGCCAGACTCACATTTCATTCTCTCCAGAATGCTGTCTTCCTCACACCTGCGGTTCTGAAGTTTGTCAATGGTTTCTTGCTGACTTTTAACTTTATCATATGCATCTTGCAATCTTTGCTGTGAAATCTCCAAGTCAGTCTTCAAGCGCTGGCAAGAAGCACATTCCAAAAATCCCGTCTAAGAAAAGACAGCACAATGTCAAACTCAAGAAGATTAGGAAATAGACCAGCATAGTCTGCATTACAGTTATCTTAGTTACCTGAGTGCTCTTACTGCTGGTATGGCCTCGATTATTACCACTGACATTATGTGTCTCACTTTCATTTTTCTTGTTAGCTGTCGTATCATGACTGCTTAGTTCAACAGCAAGACTATCATGTCCTTCCTTACCCTTATCTTCCGCATTGCTTATTGGGTTTTTACGGGTATTGTGGTTTTGTTTGGCTTCAATCCATTCAGCTTGAGGAATGTCACTTTCACTTCCTGATAAGCCTGAAGAGTTAGCAATCTCAGTTACCTTATCAATTTGCTCTCCTTGATCAATAGGTTCAATATTTTCAGGGACTGTATGGGGAATTTTAGGAGGCTCCTTCACAATCTTTTCCTTATCCTTCTTATCCACCTTTTCCTTAATCTTCTTGCCCCCCTTGTTAGATTTCCTCTTTCTTTTGCTTTTTTTCTTCGAAACTGGACCCTAGAAACAAGAAATTGAAAGAAGTGAAATGTGTTGAGATCTTATTTAATTGTTTACCTTTGAAATGCACCATCCATCATTTCATTTACACATAGTATCTACCTCGTCATCCACATGTTGTTCCAAGTTGACTTGGTGATCACCGTCAAGATTTCCTAATGATTCAAATTCATCATCCTCCTCTATCACCTTGTTCTCCTTCTCAATTGTCAACTGCAAGAAAAATGAGGGAATAGTCAACATGGACCACATGAAAAGTTAAAATTAAGCAAATTTACCGTATTGGGTTCTTGGATTCCCTGCTGAATTTTCTTGTAAGCAGCCAGGAGTTTAGAGTCATCGTCTCGTCTTGATCGGATTGTGTCTTCATGCAAGTTGCTCTGTAAAAAAAAACAAGACAAGATTGCAAAGATTATTTCGATTAAAAGTAGAAGCCTTGACTTTTATCAAACACATTTGATAATAAAACTGGGAACTCGCTCTTTACACATAAACTATCCAAAGTAACTGCGTTCATAACAGGTATTGAGTACTGTGCTTAGCACTGTAAACACGATAGGGTTCATCTCTAAATGTACAATAACTATATGGAAACCAATATGATATTTCACTGGTGCTGACATAAAGTGGGAAAACTCCCCACGATTGTTTTCTTGCACCACCTAGCGTCTAGCACTGACTTCAAGTGAATATTTATTTTTCTCAAAGTACGCACCATAAAAGAAACAGGTAAAAAATAATGGAGCAGAACAAGATTTATGACTTAAAAGTGACGGATTCATACAAATGTAGACTGAGCTCACAAGACAGTTAATCACAATCACCCACCGTTTCCTTACGCTGTTCCTTAACTTGAAGCGGAAAAGTAAATTCAGACACAGGGATTTCTGTAGGTGTCATGGACAGTCGGACTGGTGCTGAAATACGTTTCGTCTTTCCCAAGTAACAGAGATCAGTCTTGAATACGTCAAATTGACATAAAATTGATAATAAAACGGTAAAAGTAGTCACGAGCTTAGTTATGATGGGAAACTGACATTTAGATGACTTTGACCAGAAATTGATGTGATTATGATGTTCGACTTTAAGAAAAGAGGTTCAGACGACGCGAGACGATGCATAATTAAAATTATTTACTTTAACAAAGCTCAGGAGATTATATTTCTGACACTCGTCGGGTTTGTAGAGTAGGCACGACATAAATGTAGAGGACTCTTCGCATGATTCATCTTTATCAATTTTCTTCTGCTGCTTGAGGAGCGCTCCGCAAGGTCGCGTTAGTGCTTGTTGTGGAAGGCAGTGGACGGTCAGTGTTATGGTTTGTTGCTCCAGTGCAGTGTGCCGGCGAGGCGAAGTGTGTGCGTGACAAACACCGAAAATGCCTAAAGTACGAACTCAACACAATGCAAAACCGGTGAGTACAGTCATTTCCATTTTACTGTCTCTGTTAGCGATAAGTATATATGGTTGACACTAGCACACTTTTGACATATCATGCAATGCCGTAGGGCAACATAACCTTGTAGCAGCATCCATTACAGTGGTATTGTGCTTATCGAACAGAAAACGTCAAAGAGTGTGTCCGAATTCTTAATCGTATCGCTACGAATCGGTACGAATCTCCCCTCTCCCTCGCCATTCCGACCGATTCGTAGCGATACGATTGAGAATTCGGACACACTCAGAGTGATGTCATTTGAATGTCATTTTCACGTCAGTTTGATGTTGGATGTTGGAACGTCAACATGACGTCAAAATGATGTCATTTGAATGTCATTTTCACGTCAATTTGATGTTGAAATGTGGTCAATATTACGTCAATATGACGTCAAACTGATATAACATCGACATTTTGTGTGCCCAAATCTTCACATCCGTGTGTCAGCCTAAGACACTGCAGTATTGCGGGTCTGCCTACCCAAGGGGCAATGGTGCCCGGGCAGATCGGATAGGCAAACCCGCATACTGGGGTGTATTAGATTTGATACATGCATCACATATACATCAATTTGATGTAATAAAAAATTAAACTCGTAATTGCAATTTGATTAGGACAGTGTATAGGATAATATGTTTCTTAATATATAACTGATACGAAAATGTCAGTAGATTACAAAAGTATTATCAAAGCAGAAACATCAACAAATGGGATTTAAAAAAAAAGTAAAGAAAAAGTAACAGGCGGAGAGTAAGAAAAGTTGAATTTACATTATTTTGAAGCATTTAATCACCATTGAATTACACAAATTGCAATTGTTAACTGTTCTATGTTTGTACTAGGAAACGATTAAGGACTAGAGCACGGAGAGAGGCATTGTTAAAATTACAGCTAAGCAATGCGAAGGACCGTCTAAGTCAAGCTAATAAGATTAGAGTTCTGGATGAGGAGGATAGCTGTGGAGGTAAATGGATACAATAATATACCTTCTGACCATGTGACCTTATTGTATGCTGCACATAGAGCAGCATCGTAAGGAAAGGTGAACGGGAGGCAGGCTTTAAACAACTCGCCTTGAATAGGATATCGCCCTCAAGGGCGCCGCGAGGCACGTACTCGCCCGGTAGGGAGTTGTGGGGGAAGCGAGGGGGTTGACCGCTCCCTCGCGGGTGGCGCGAAGGACGGTGCGTCGCGGAGAGACGTCATCGCGCGGAAGCCGGCACCGTGATAAGCCACTTAACGGGATATTTAATCCAGCTTTATTTAAAATTTATTGTGAAGCAAAGATCTGTTGCATTCTTTCAATGTGCAATTATCTTAGCTTTGTTTTGTCAATGTTTAGGACCCAATTACGTCAACGACGTCCAAGATGTAGGAGATGAGCGATACGCCGGTGATGAATGCGATCTCACAGATGATGACGTTGATGGTGAAGATGACGATGAACTAGATAATGATGGCGACGATGAGGATGAAGATGACGGCGACGACGGGGATGATGAAAACGGCGATGACGGAGGGGATGATGATGACGGCGATGACCGAGATGTTGGAGCTGACGGTGATGGAGATGATGATGGGGATGCCGGCGGTGATGAAGATGTGGATGACGACGGCGGTGATGATGATGTGGATGACGATGACGGCGGTGATAATGATGTGGATGACGATGACGGCGATGATGACGATGACGGCGATGATGACGATGACGGCGATGATGACGATGACGGCGATGATGACGATGACGGCGATGATGACGATGACGGCGATGATGACGATGGGGATGATGACGATGGGGATGATGACAGCGATGACGAAGGAGACGATGAGTTAGATGATCATGGCAACGGCGGTGGTGACAGGGATCGCGATGTTAGGGATGAGGAAGAAAGTGGCGATGAAGACGGCAATTTAAGGGATGAAGATGTAAATAGAAACGAGTATGTGCTTGATTTCATTAGAGATTGGAGTTTGTGGGGTGTATCTGCTAGTAAGGTTGATGAACTCCTCCATGGAATGAAGCGCATCTTCCCTATCTTGCCCAAAACTCGCAGGACCTTGCTCCACACACCCATCAGAAGAAATTTAGAAGAGATGGGGCCGGGATTATTTTGGTACAAAGGAATAAGGAAAAATCTTGCTCAACGACTTAAACCCGTCTATTTTGAAAAGAATGATAATATAGCAATTGACATTGGAATTGATTCTGTTGAGCTTTTTAAGGCTGCAAAAACTAAATTTGTGCCTATTTTGGGGTGTTTAGTGAACGATGATGACGAGCCATTCATTATTGCTGTCTATAAGGGCGAAGGGGACCCTCCTCTTCTGGATTTTCTTCGGCGTTTCACAGAAGAGGCAAGAGACCTGAGTCACAATGGATTCCAATTCAATGGAACATTAAGGAATTTCGCTCTACGGTTTTTTGTGTGTGATGCAGTTGCTAGGCAATTTTTAAAACAAATTGAAAATCACAACTCAGCTGTAGGTTGTGAAAAGTGTATTGTACGGGGCATCAGATACAGGAATAGAATGGTATTTTTAGATATAGATTCGCCGTTAAGGACTGATGAAGATTTCAGATTGCGACAAGATGAGGAACACCACAAGGGCAACATAGAGATTTTGACGCCTTTAGAGGAACTTGGTATCAACATGGTGTCTCAGTTTAAACTCGACCCTCTTCACCTGGTGGATATTGGCGTGTTTAAAAGGTGGTTGCAGTTTTTGCTGGGAAAGATGAAAGGAATTCCTGCCTTAATATCCAATGCAGAGAAGGCCGAAGTGTCACGGCGAATATCAATGCTTGCACGAAGTATGCCCTCAGAAATTTCCAGGTATCCCAGGACTTTAGATTACTTTGCAAAGTATGCTGCCACTGAATTTCGAAGAATGTTGATGTATGATGGGCTAATTTTATTTAAAAATTTAGACCACGATATTTATTACAACTTCTTACTGTTATTTTGTGGCATTTACATTCTATCAGATGCATCTCTATTAGAGACTCAAGGGGCTGTTGCGAATCAGTGCTTACGCCAATTCATTGCTCATGCATCTCAGTTGCTTGGAGCCCATTTTATTGTTTACAATGTACACAATTTAGCCCATCTTTATGACGAGTGTTTGAATGTAGGAGTTTTACATAGTTTTAGTGCTTATAAATATGAAAATTATTTTGGAGTGATGAAGCGCTACCTCCTTTCAAAGCACAAACCACTCGCTCAATTGTACAACAGAGACCATGAAAGGAATGGTAGATTAATAAAAAATTTAAGATCTACAGCTATCAGTGATGAAGATGTTGTACTCTCGGGCCCCCACAATGACTGGCAGGAAGCGGGCGATCAGTACTCTCGGTTAAGAACACACAAATTCACCTTATCAAGACGCCAGCAAGCAGACAGCACATTTCAAACTACTGGTGGAGATGTAGTTTCTCTTGTAAATATAGTATGCATCCAGAATGAGATAATTTTGGTTGGTCACAGGTATATCCAAACCGAGAGTTTTTTTCATGAGCCAATCGACTCTGCTACCTTAGGTATTTACAAGGTTTCTAGATTGGATGCGAGGGTAGGCCGGTGGTCATTGCATGATGTGTCAAAAAAGTGTTGCCTGTTCCCTTTAAACCAGCGCCACTCTTTGTGTGTTCCACTTGCGCATTGTTAAAGCCTGTAAGACCCACTTATTCGTATGTATATTCATCATACCCTAACTATGTTACAAACAAACTACAAACTATGTGCTCTCTTACAGTTTTGTGTTGTCCAGTATCCCAATGGTGGACAGACCGTGGTTGTACCCTCTATATGGATGAATAAAGCACTTAACAAAACCAGGTATCCACCAGCCACGGTCCCAAACCGATCAAGGTTGGTCATGGGGCTTGTCCCTGCAAAAGCTGATTGGGGAGAGCCCGAAGAGGTAAAATTCATCCACAGTTATAGTAAGTAATAATTTATTTTTTTGCTGAAAATCTGCTAGAAGGGTTCTCCATTGTATTTTTTTTCTACAGAAACCTATGACACAGCTGATAAAGCGAGAAAACTTCACACAAAAGGAGAAGATGTCAACTCTAACGTTGACACAGATTACTCCAAGCCTCGACGTAGGAAGCGAAACAGTAAATATGAGAGTACTAGTGACGACGAACCTCCTAAAACTCAAGAAAAGGTGTCTAGGAAGAAGGTTTCGGAGGAAAGCATAAGGGCAAAGCTTGCCACATTGTCAAAGCAGGCTGCATTAAGTGTGACTGTCAACCAGAAGGGTTGTGTTCCTGCAAAAAAGGTCAAAACCGTGACAGTAGCCAGTAAAAAAGACAATGGTAATGCAATTTTCATATTTGTCTTGCTTAAGTCTGCTGAAACTGAATTTGCTTGCACTTATGCATGTTACAATTTCATTTGCAGATGCCAGAGGTGGCATAGAAAATTCTTCTGCCTCTGGGGAAAGGAACGGGGGTGGATTAAATTATACTAATCAAGTTCAAGAGGGTTCTACGTTGGGTAAATATGATCACTTTTAGATTTTACATTATCCTTGTATTTGATTCTTTTTTTATAAAACTCTGGATATCTACCACTTTCTTTCGCAGATGGCAGTAATTTAGATAAAATTACAGTATGTGCTGCTGGTGGTACTGTAACAAGTCGATCTAGTTCTTTAATTCAGTCCCAAAATACTGAGGAGTCAATTATTATTAACCAGCCGTTTAATGCAGTACAGTCCAAAGCAAATACTAGTGCTGCGAAAGAAATCAATTCCAGTAGGACTAAGGAACCCAGCACTGCTTACCAGTCATTGGTTAATGTTAATCAAATATCATATCTTCAGGATTCTGCTGCTTCTGTGCTGGAAGCTAGTCAAAAAGACAAAGGTAATTCAATTTCCTCTTTTTTTCTCTCTTTAGTATGTGCTGAAACTGAATTTGCTCTCACTTATTTTGTACGCAGATGCTGGAGGTGGCATAGAAAATTTTATTTCGACTGGAGAAATGAATGCGGATGGATTGAATAATATATATTTAATTTCAGAAGATTTTACATTAGGTAAATATGCTTACTTTTATTGGTACCTTCTCTTTGTTCCTATTTTCTACACCTCTTGATACCTTTCTCTTCCCTTGCAGATGGCAGTAATGTAAATAATATTGTATTATGTGATGAATCCACGAACAACAACAGGACTGATACTGAAGATATGATGTTGTATGGTGCCAATTGTGCCAGTTCTTTAATTCAGTCTCAAAATACTGACAAGTTAATTGTTAATGAGCCATCCAATGCAGTGCAGCACAAAGCAAGTAAGAATGATGCTGATAAAATCAATTCAAGAAAGACACCCAGTGCTCTCCAGTCATCAGATAGTTTAAAACAAAGTTCTGATTTTGGCTTGGGTCACAAGAATAAAAAGATCAGTCGTGCTCATCAATCATGCACAGTGAAGAAAAAGGTTTCATCTTCTGAAACAACTATTGAAGAAATTAATTTAAGGACAAAGTCCATGGAAGTTTTGTTAAAAAGAATTGTTAACAAATTGTTTCCTGAAGAGGCAAAAGTAACCAAGCCCACTAGAGAGATATCATTGCCAATCTCTTCAGAAGAAGAATTTGAACGCTTAAATAACCATCTCACTGATGATAACAACTTTTCAGCAATGGTATGCTTTTTATTTATTTATATTTTTTAAATTATTCCTATTTTAGTACCACATTTCTGGCTTAAAAATATGTTTACTATTTCGGTAGGTTGACCATGTTGTGACACATATCCGCCATGTTAGCGATGAACATGAATGTGCTTATGAAGCACTCGAACTCTTGTTCACAACATCTTTCTGTCGGATGACTGCATGGAAGGGGAAGAGGGGCACTAAGGTGAAACTCTTCGGAACCCGTACTCTAGAACTATTACAATGTAAGCTAAAGTGATAAAGTCTTATATTTTATTCCAGTTTAAAACTGTTCTGATTGTGGTGTTTTACTATTTTAAAGGTGTTGCTGTCAAGATCTTCAATGATGATACCAACTTGAAAAATCTTAACAAGGCCATCCAGAGGTATCTAATTATTAGCACGCAGAAAAAGGTTGACACTGTCCAAGATGAAGACGGTGAAGAGAGCAGCGATGGTGACTTCAACTCAGATTCTGCTATCAACAGTGATGTGTCATCACTGTCTGAAAGTGATGGTGATGAGTAGGCATAAGATGATATATAATTATTCTGGATATATCAGTTCCAAGTTTTTTATTTTTTTATTTTTTTTATTTGATTGTTTTCACTATAAAGTATACTCAGTTTATACAGTTAAGACTGTTATGCTTATTAAGTTTATATCTATTGATATTATTATTATTACTTATTGAGCTTATTTACAAGCAGGCCAGGTTCAATTTTTTCTAAAATGGATACTCCTTTAATTTATACTTAAAAGAGAAGAATTGTAAATTTTGTTTCTTACAACGGGGCAGTTTATCATAGGTTTGAATACAATTTCCCTTAACTTTAGCCCTGGGAAAAAACATAAAATTAATTTGTTTTGTTTGTGGTGTGAATGCAATAAACTTTGTTCCAAACTCCTTAATGTTTTTGAATTAGCCATGAAACCACTACCCACTTTTCGTCACAGAATAGGTGTGACATATATTTGATCAATTTATGATTTAACCATGATCTTATATTGACGTGTATTTGACAAACTAATAATTTAGTTGTGATTTTATAATGACATCACTTAGACATCAATTTGATGTTATTTTGATATGAATTTTACGTCAAAATGATATCATATTGATAACAACACTTTAAGTCACTTTTATGTCAAGTTGATATTTTATTTACATCACGATTCCAATTTGAAATACGTCATGGTGACATTTTATCAAATGACAGAAAACCTATGTCAATTTGACGTATTCATGACTGATCTCTGTTACTTGGGTTAGTGCACTTTCAAGTTCATCAAAGTCACCTGCGCAAAGGACAAAGTGGTTTTCAACTAGTAAATTCTTTTAATACTATTGCCCTGGTATTGCCAGGCTTGGGGGTTGAGGTTGGGGCTCATACTTACTACTCATAGAAAGAATGACGTGCTTCACCAGCATTGGTCCCATAACTAATCCAAATTCCTCATGCCTGCTGAATTTTGAGCTCTTAGGCGTAAATGGGTAGCACTTGTTGCCGTCTTTGATTTTGAATAGTGAACTAGCTTCAACGATTTTGAAATCAGCATAGGGGTCAGATAGATTACTCACTATACACCAGTAATCGTCTTCATTTGCCATTTTTGATCAAGAAATACAATAATCTGCAACTGAACTGAAACACTGAGAGTCACTTTCTGGCTCACTCGACACCGGTGAGGATCAGACACAGCAATCGCTGAGGAGGGAGACCGTTACGTCGGACCCCGCGCAAATATAACGTTCCGCATTTGTTCATTCACCAACGGCCACCGACAGAGCGCGTGTGCGTTGGATGTTCGCGTTCGGATTGGTAGAGGTTGCTTCGGGAAGGTTCGGGACGTTCGGGTGCCTTCGAGAGCAATACAACTGAGGAGGAACGAAGGAATGGAGGAACTGAGATGAGAACTCTCTTTCTCTCTCTCTCTCGTTAGTTGTGGTTTGATAATGTTTAGTTTGGAACTGACTTTTGCTTGGAATAATTCCTTGCTCCCTTGCTCGGTACGATTGTTCTTACTTTTCTGAGTTTCTCCACTCGAAATGCTAACACATTGAAGCGAACGTCGTAAAACAAAGAATGTCATCGTCGTCGTCAACAGCAGGTAAATACGAAAACATCGCGGCGGCACCCGGCGGTACGAATATATTCGACTTCTAAAATCATACGATTTCGTCTCTGTTCTTACAGATGAGAACGTCCAAAGAAATCGTAGAGTATACCATGGCACAAGCCGAACAACTGATTGGAGACGTAGGAAAAGGGAATGGAACAAGCGAAACGAAAGTACTGATTCTTCGTCGTCAGAGGTTAGGTTCACTCCAGCACTCTGCGAAAATATCTCAATTTTTCTCGATTGTGGTCGATGTAATGAGATTGATATTTTTTTCTAGGAAGGATCTGAGCAATTAGAACTTAGTTCCTCTACTGATTCATCTCGGGAGATTGGACACAATGTTAGTGAACGCACTGGAAACTGGAAAGTGAGTTACTGAAGGACACAGTAAACCGTTATGGAACGCATTTTTTGTACATCCCCTCTGACAATTTTCTTCCTGTAATTTTAGTGTGAATAAATAATAATAACATTATTTATCTTTTTGCAGGATGAATCCCAGGATTCTAAGAGTTGTTTATCACATGAGAGTGATCACAGTGAAAGTGAAGATACTGGCTGGAAAGTGAGTAAACAAACTACGAACAATTAACTAAATACAGATTTGCTTTACGTATAATCATTAACCATATGTCATCAACTTATAAACACTGTAATGCCTATACTGTACTCCATAATAAATTATCTGCTAGTCTTTGGTGATGTATTGATTTCTTTCTTTTTCCCAGGATGAATCTGAGCTGCCTGCAGATCCTTCAAACCAAGAGGCTGGTGTCCCTGAATCTGACATCACTTGCAACTCTGAGGTAAGTTAGTCAGTTGGTAGTCTTTCATAGATGATACAATTTGGATTAACACTTCCTTTTCGTTGAATATACGGGATACTCATCACTTCCTTTTTTATTTCTAGGATTCATTATGTGATGAGGAGTCTAGCACTGACAGCACTTCAGAATCAGGATCTGAATATTGTCCGTCTAGTAGTGCTAAAAGTTTTGGGACTGATACCGATGACTTTTCATCAGACCTTGATTCTTTTCAAGCTCACTATCTAGAAGAGGAGCAAGGAGGAAATGGAAATGATGTTAATATTGTCAATGGAGTAGAGCGAGAAGAAAATGAAAATGAAGCTAATGGTAACCAAGAAGATCTGTTTGGTGGGCATGGTGGTCCTGATGACCCCGATGATCCCGATGATCCTGGCTATCCTGGTGAAGACAGATTGAGTTCAGAGGAATCTGAAGGTTTGGATGAAGAGAATGTTGATGAAGTAGCAACTTTCAATACAGAAGTTTTAAACCAGCCTGTCAGATTGTTTCAAAACCTTACCAAAGGACAGGTCTTGTGCTTAGAACTGGCTTCTGCTGTGAGACACAGGAAGACATTTGAAAACATAATTGATCAGTTAAAAAATTTAAATATTTTATTTGGCCCACACTGCTTTCCTGAGTCCAAGTCCAAACTTTGGTCATCTATCATGCTTAATAAGGCTGGAGTGCAGTTCCATGTGTATTGTGGGAGGAAAGATTGTGGCCGATACTTAGGAAGAAGGGAAAGGTTTGTTAACATTGTTCGATGCAGATGTAACTATACAGCTCCAGTGAAGAAGGCTAAATTCTTTGTCACCCTTGACTTAAAATCTCAGCTCAAATACTTCCTTTCCATTCCTGGTATTTGGGACAAGCTGCAGTACCCTCAAACCAGACAAAAAATTAGTCCTACTGCAATAGAGGATATCCTTGATGGGGCTCATTATTTGAGACTAAAAGAAGAAGGTGGACCCTTGGCAAGCCGTAACAACTTATCGTACATTTTCAATTTGGATGGAGTTCAAGCATCCAAAAAGGGCTCACTTAAAGTAACGCCTATTTACATCAGAATTAATGAACTTCCTCCAGAGTTAAGGCAAAAGTTCCATTTCCTAGCAGCAATATTCATAGATAACAAAGATCCAAACTTAAAATGCTACCTCAAGCCCTTTGTTCGTCAAGCCCGACGCCTAGCACATCAAGGACTGGATTGGAAACCAGATGGAGTCAACGAAATTAACAGCAAAATTATTCCCATCGCATTTTGTGTTGATTCCCCTGTTCGTTATGAAATGCTCGGTTTGTCAAAATGGGATAGTCAATATGGCTGCACTTACTGCAACCACAGAGGTGTGCGTGAGGCAGGAAGCCAAAGGTATCCTTCCGTCAACCTACAGGGTATCCCAGCATTCCAGGATCGTTCGCATGCAGGGATGACTGCTGCCATGTTTCACCTGAATGGTAATCCCCACTTAGAAAATCATGAAGGCCATAAGAGTGTATCGCCATTGATTCTCCTAGATCCATTCCTAGACTTGCGTGAGGGCCAAGCTGAAGATGACCTCCATCAGGACCATGAAGGTAGTGCTGCAGACTTAACAGAACTTCTACTGACCACACGAGAAGCAAGAATAAATGAAAATTTGCCGAATGTTGCTCTTCTGAGGATAATTGATAACAGAATGTTATCTATCAAATCACCAAGTAGAATCTCAAGGAAACCTCGATCAATTTTCAAGAGGTCAAGCTTCAGTGGTTCAGAATGGAGAAATTGGTTATTTTTTTATAGTGTGCCTTGTCTGTTAGGTCTTATCAAGCCGGTGTATCTGGATATTTTGGCAGCACTTTCACATGCTTGCTATCTTTTATCACAAGATTCTATTGAGCCTCATCATATTGAGCATGCAGAAAGGCTATTACAGCGTGTTGCCACAAGGTTTGAAAACACTTTCGGTGTTGGCAGACTGAAGTTTAATTTGCATGTGACAACGAAGCATAAGGTACGGAGTGTTAGAAACTTAGGAAACCCTTTTGCTTATAGCACATACAACTTTGAATCATTGCACCGGAAAGTAATTGGGAAAGTGACCTCACCAAAAGGTGCTATTATGCAAGTCATAACAAGGTCCATGCTTTACCTCACAGTCAATGCCTCTCAATATGATGAACGATTACCCGAAGATGTAAGGATGAGAGTGGAAGACATTATGAACCCGTATCAGCTGAAGAAAGTACGCCAGGTTGGACACCACATGTATGTTATTGGGCGTGGTACTGAACGGGAGCTCAATGATGAAGAAGCTGCTGTCATGGCTCAGGAAGGAATACAGGCTCATAACATTGTGGAGTATTCTACTGTTTCACTCAGGAGTACTAGATACTGGTCGAGCACTGCACAAAACCAACAAATAAAATCTAATGATTCCTTCATCTACACATTGCAAGAAACATACTGTACACTTCAAAATATAATTTGCTTTCAGAATGACAACGGTGAAGAAAAATGTGGTGCTTTTGTAATTGAGCATGATGTTGCGCAAGTTGTCCCAGTGGCTCGTCATATTTCCATATTACAAAATGATGATGCAAATCTTTTACATTTTATTTATTTGGAACAAGTGCGTTGTCCTGCTTTAAAAATGAGCATTCGAGATGCAGTTTATGTGTCTTGCGTTCCAAACTGTTTTGACATTGACTAATGATGTGAAGAACTAGAATAATTTTCATTGCAATTATCTGAATTGTTTTAAATTGTGATATTGTTGTTCAGATTTGTAGAAATCCAATATTTTCTTAACTGCAAGATTACATATCTTTTATTTAGCTGTTTTTGTCCATGATGGGGAGAGTTTACATGTGTAGAATTAAAAATTTTTGACAGATTGTGTAACTTTAGTTATTTTTATTCCTTCCTGATTATATTTAAGTGTGCAGTTAAAACCCTAGTATTATCCCTAGGATTCATCCAAGAAATTTATCCCTGGAGACAAATCCAAAGATTCTCTCTTGCGTTCCCTCTACGTATCTGGAAAAAGCCTTCGGGAGATTTCTCCCTACATTTATCCTAAGGATGATCTCTAGGATTTATCCAAGAAATTTGTCCCTGGAGACAAAATCAAAGATTCTGTCTTGCGTTCCCTCTCACATATCCGGAAATAACCTTTGAGAGATTTCTCCCTGCATTTGTCCCAAGGATTATCCCTGAGATTTATCCAAGAAATTTGTCCCTGGAGACAAAATCATAGATTCTCTCTTGCGTTCCCTTCACATATCCGGAAAGAACCTTCGAGAGATTTCTCCCTACATTATCCTACGGATGATCCCCAGGATTTATCCCTAGCATTTATCCAAGGAATTTGTCCCGAGAGACAAATCCACAGATTCTCTCTCGCTCTCCTTTCCAAACATTCGGAAATATTCCTGGAGATTTGTCCCGGAGGATAAAAAGATTTCTCCTAGAGATTTCTCTTAGAGATTTTTTGAGTATTTCTCCCGAAGTATTACCATGAGGATGATGAATCCTCAGAGACTTTTTAGGGATAATATTGGGTCAGAATCGATTCGAGATCTCGACCCCTTAGGGATCACCATCATAACAAAATTATTACGTCCTTATTGATTTAAGCGATACAGGGATGTTTAGGATTATTGTAAAGACGATAGAGATGTCCTACGGACGCATATGGATAATCCTTACTTATCCCTAGCTTATCCAAGCTTATTTGATTTACCTTCACTTAACAAAATGAATACTTAGCCAGATCAAAACTAGTCCTTTATTATGGAAGTAGTATCGGCATCTAATTAGGATCTAAAATCTTTAAAGCATATTCACTTGCTTCACTTGTAATCTATGTCAATGCTCTTCGTAGGCTGATCAGCATGAGGCCATATTCTCAGACGACAATGACCTCATGAAATCTTTCAAGAAGCATAAATCGTCTCAAGCACATAAGGTTCCAGGAAAAGCTTTGGTATAGTTTATTGGCTCTTTCACTACATTCTTTAATGCTCTGTGTGTTTCAAATGCTTTCATTTTCCTACAGGATGATTCAAAGCTCGGTACCTCCACTATGGCTGATGTCAAAGAGTTTGATATGGTGGAGTCTGTAGGTCTACTCACTGCTGCTGCACGGAATGAGTTTGTCCCTAAGTGATGGACAGTACATCCTACAATCATAAGTTGTGGTAACTTGGATTTGTGCTTTGCATGACTGCGTTTATTTTACATTTCCAGAGTGAGTCAAGTGAGAATGGAGTCAAAAAGAAGTCTCGAAGGAAGAAGAGGAGGACCAAGTGGCTAAAAATGAAAGATTTTGAGATGTCCCCCACTCAAGTAAGACATCTTAGCCCTCAAAGCCCTGAGCGCAAAGGGGCATCTCTTCTGCCCCACTCAGGGCTGAAAATGAAGAGGAGGCGCAGGGGAGCAGTGAAAGCCCTGAGCGCAAAGGCGCATCTTCTGCCCCACTCACATCTGAAAGTGAAGATGGGGCGCAGGGGGAAGGAGAAGATAGTTTTGGCAGACTTGATTCGAATTTTGAGTTCGAAGAGAAAACTTTGGGCGCTGATGCACAGTATGAGGTAGAAAATAAGGAAGTACCCAAGAAAAAGGATGGTGTTACTGATACTTCACCCCCTCAAGTAAGCAATGATAGCTTGTCTGCAATAAACCATGACAACACAGAAGGATCTTCTGATGAAAGTCATGAAAAGGATTCTGAGAGGGATGGAAATGACATTAGAAAATCTTTCAAGACTGTCAACTTAAATAATGATTCTTCGAAAGATGGAAAGGCTGAGGTTAGTGCAAAGAAAGGGACAAATATTTTAAATTAAGTTTTTTCGACCTTGTTTCCTTAGTTATATACATCTGTTTTCCCCACTGCAGGAGTGTGCTTCGTGCAAATTATTGCAACAAGATTTAGACCTTGCCAACAAACGGCTTAAGGAAGCATATGACAAAGTACAGAAGCAAGCTGCTGAAATCCAGAAATTTAATCAGAGGGAAAAGGAAGGAGACAGTTTTTTGGAGAAAATGAAGTGTGAGTTTTACGGGTTTTCATTTCCTTTCTTAGCTACTGGGGCAATATGTCTGTGAGCTCTGAGTTTATAGCGAATTGTGTATGAGGTATTCCTGCGGTTAGAAGAAAAAGAAGAAGTTCCAAGATGGCCGCCGCGGACCACAACAAACCTTCAACTGTTTTCCGGGAAGCGGCTGCTAGCAGACGTTCGCGCCAGGGAGCGTAACTGCTGTGTCCCGCGCTGGGACCAGCGCCACCGCCCGCTAACGGCGGGCTGATGACTCGGGCGACCACCGCGAGGGAGCGCGCGGGAGCCGAGGCCGGAGGCAGCGGCTGAGCGGGCCCGGCCAGCCCCGGCACTCCGATCTGACCCGCCGCCTGACTTGCACCTGCAACCAGGCCCGGGTCCCCGGACACCCCCCCAGCGATAGTGTGTGCATGGTGTGTGTGAGTGTGAGTGTGCCAATAGTGTATGTGTGTGTATCATAATAAATACCTGGTCGCCAGTCACTTGTTTGTCTCTCCCTACGGACACAACAGTGACGACGAGGTGAGTTTTGTTTTTACCTGTGCCACTGGCTTCGCGAAGAGCTCAGGCCGCGCGGAGCAGTGGTAGGGTGCTGCGGGCAGCCCTTTTTTATTCTGTGACTGTTTGACAAGTGTCGGTTTTATCTGGCGACTACTGTAGGGTTCAGTTTGTTTTTATTATTGACTAACTTTGGCGACCACGAGTACGGCCACACGAACCCAGGCCTCGCACAGCCAGTTGTCAACAACACGGAGAGCGGAGGCCACGTGTGAGACAGACGGGCGAACGCACAACGCGAAGAGCACAGGCCGCGCGGGTGCCGTCCTCCCAGAAACGGGGCGTGTCAGCGTGTCAGTCGGAGAGTATCAGACCACGACTTTTAGAGAGCAATGGCACGTTTTTGGTTGACCATCTACCCCCCGAGCCAGCCGTACCACGGGCAGTACGCGCCTCCTGCGCCGCCGCTGCAGCACCCGACCGAGTGGTCGGGGTCGGGCCGGCAGGGGGAGGACTGTGCAGGTACCGCGACTGTGGGAGTGTACAATACCACCACGGCCGCGTCGACTCAGTCATGGCCGTATGGGCAGGCCCCCCACACCAGGAACGGTACCCCTACTTGGGGGGGAAGGGGAAGGGGGCGTTTGCGCCACGAGTTTGAGCCTCCAGGGCAGAGAGACCGAGAGATACACGACTTTGAGCCGATGGATTTTCTCTTCCACGCTGAAGTGGTGGAAGACGTGGACGAGGAGAAACTAGGTGACAGCAAGGCCGCCGAAGTAGAAGACGCGGAAGCACCCCGCACGCAAACCCTTGGAGAGCAGAGGGCCACAGGGTCGGGGCCGGACCGCGCGCACGACGCCGAAAGGGGAGTGCTTCGAAGCCACCCTGGAGAGCTACCCCCGCTAGGGCACGGCGCGAACACACAGCAAGGCGGAGCAAAGGCGCCCACCAGGTCACCGCACCGGGCCCACCAGCCGCTCGGGGCCGTCGACGTTAGGAACAGGGATGGCGAGAGCCGCGATAAGTACCACTTGACGCCGCACGAAAACAGGGTAACTTATCCCTATCCGTCGACGACCCTCGATGAGACTCGGGCCCAGCAGGACGTGAGGGAACAGCCCGGACACCAGGCGCAACTCTGGGGACACCAGAGCGCGTCGGTGCAAAGGGGCCAATGTGTGGCGCCAGCACTGAGCCGCGCGCCGCCGGCGGAGCACCGGCTGGACGCGCAGGCCTCTCGGTACGCTCGCGCCGCGGAGTCGCAACACGGGAGTGAGCTCAATGCCATCCCACGCGGGGAGCTAGCCGAACGGAGCCCTGCGACACCCACCCCCACCGCCCGTCATTTAACCGACGACGCGCAATGCGTACCACTTGGGCGAGACATCGCGACCAGCCAGGTCTGTTGGGGGGAGCGCGACGTCACCCACACCAGGGTCAAGGCGCAGGCCGAGACTCTCGTGTGGGACTCAAGCACGGGCCGCGGCGCCTCCAGGCCACCAGGGGCACTAGAGCCCGCCCTCCCACCCCGCGAGATTCGACAAAAATCCTCACCGCGGCGGTCGCGCAGCAGCTCTCCGGCGGATGCGCACGAGGCCACCGACGGAGAGCCGGCGGACCGCGCCGGACTCGCGAGGGGAGGGGAGGGAGATATTGAGGGGCGCACAGACAGCTCGGAGGACACCTCGGTACAGGACTTGCTCAAAGACCGCGGGCGAGGACTTCCACCCCGGCATCCCCCGTGGGGGGGAGGGGTGCTGTGTCCCGCGCTGGGACCAGCGCCACCGCCCGCTAACGGCGGGCTGATGACTCGGGCGACCACCGCGAGGGAGCGCGCGGGAGCCGAGGCCGGAGGCAGCGGCTGAGCGGGCCCGGCCAGCCCCGGCACTCCGATCTGACCCGCCGCCTGACTTGCACCTGCAACCAGGCCCGGGTCCCCGGACACCCCCCCAGCGATAGTGTGTGCATGGTGTGTGTGAGTGTGAGTGTGCCAATAGTGTATGTGTGTGTATCATAATAAATACCTGGTCGCCAGTCACTTGTTTGTCTCTCCCTACGGACACAACAGTAACTTTCGTTATATGTCGTCTATTTGGGTCGAGTTTAGTATCGTTGGAATCGGGAAGAGGCGTAGAACACGATTAAAGGTGAATCGGAGCTGCAAGAGAAATATTGAGGTGTGCTTTGTACGAAAATAGTCATTCCTGAAGCGATTGCGTGCGGAAAAGCGAGTGAAGAGCCGGTCTCTTCCAGCTTACTGAGCAATAAATACCATTTCAAAAGTATTGTGACGCTTTGTTTGACATAATCAAAAACAAAAATACACTTTTTTCACAGCAACCGGTGCGATCGAAGAGTTTCCGCGGTTCTCACTGTTAGCTTCATCCATTTTTCTTGGTAACAATGAGGCAGTGCACTTATCCACTGTGTACTCATGGCAAAGTTAAGGTTAAAAAAAATACATGCAAAATGCACAAGCTTCCTGCAAACCCAGCAGTATGTAGGATTTGGATGAAGAACTGTAGGGTGGCTGGTACTCCTCGTAGGTTGCCTGCGTTTATCTACGTTTGCTCTTGCCATTTTGAAGGACAACTTGGCCCAACAAAGGAAAACCCACATCCTATTCCATTTCAAGTAAGTAAATAGATTAAACTAATATTCAATGTGTTTTTTATGAAGTTTGGACTAAGTTTAAGATCCTATTATAGTCCCCAGCTAACTCAACGAAGCCTTTCCCATCTAAGAGGTTTCATCCTAATGTGCGAGATACAGAGTTGTATGGAGATATACCAGTAGTGCACGCAGTTCAGGTAATGTGAGCCCTATATCATATGATCTATCAAATCAGGGATATAATTATTTATACGAAGCACTATGTCCCTTGTTCATGTTATTCTGTAGCCGGAGCAAGGGAACAGTTTTGATGCTGATGATCCCAATGAGCCTCAGGAATCTGTGTTGTCAAGCAGTTCTGTGAACTTTCAGTCTCCTGGGCTTGTATCTAAAGCTGCTATCCCTAATGCTACCCCTAATCTTGATACGGTAAATGATGTTTCCTTTTACAACTGGCTTATACATGCAAATTGTGTTTCAAGTATTTGAACTGTGTTTGTATTTCGTGTTTCCAGTTTGTGGATTCTCTTGCAAAATTTAATGTTCTACCAGTTATTGTGGAAGATATTGACATGGAAACAAAATCGACTGAAGGACCAGAAGATGACATGTCGCAAGTTCCTGATAAGAATAAGCCATACAATCCTTTTGCAGTTATTGGTAAAGTAAGTACTCAAAGCCTTTTTTAAAAAAATTTCCCTAATGCAAATTATTACTTAACTAGTAATTCTTTTAACAGAGGTTACATATGGCAATGAAAAAGGGCAGCTTCTGTTCAGACTGCTCTGAAAAGATTGTTGGGAAGGGTGGTAGTTTTGAGAGTGTGCTGGGTCAACCTCTGAGGTCCTTTGAAGTTCTTGACAAAGATGAAGATCAGAATTTCATAGTTAACAAACCTTGGGGAAAGGAAAAGGACAGTGAGGTATGTAAATAAGCTTTTTGTATTCTTGCATGGATAATGTACCATATTTTTTTACTACAGGTTATTAGTTACTTGAAAAATATCACATGAAAAATATCACATATGTAATTTGTTGACTTTTTAAATTAACATTACTAATTGCTTCTTAGCTGTCATTTTCAAAGTAGGGGTCTTCTGGGTCCTCATGAAATTTTGAATATATTAATTCACATGGAGGAAGCCATCGCTTTGTTTTCCCTAGTATAGCCTCTGGAATAAGAATTTCTCTATGTTTCTGGAGGAGTCGTTCTCTTTTTTCCTCCCAGAAAGATTGGTCATACTCCACAGTAACAAGTCTGCATCCAGTCTCTGAAAAGACACAAAGAATGCACTCTGACAGTTCTAATATATTTAGAGACATTTGAATCTGGTAATTGTAGGCATGGGAAGTCTTTAAAACAACGTCTCCCTCATTGTTCCTTTTTAGATAAAAACGTCTCTTCTGCTCTGGTGTCATCTCCTCTTCAAATTTCTCAGGGTTGACAGGCTGTAATTTTTTTTTATTTGTCTTTGCTTTTTGGGGGTTGTTTTCTTCTTCCTGTGGATTGTCTCCCTCTGGATTGTCTTCTTCCTCTGAATTGCAAATTTCCTCACCAGATGTTTGGTTGAGTACAGTAAGAACTTTAATTTCTAAAAGTTTGGTTTGCTCACCAGGTAATGTTATCAAACCATCAGGGCTACATGCCATTTGTGGAAATTTAGGGTTTTTCCATAACCCAGTTTCCTTGATGGTGTAATTCTGATTTACATGTTCCTTGAGAAGCGACTCACACTTCTTCCTTGCTGTACTCTCCAACCTTATACCTGTCCTCATGGACTCATTCTCAAATTTTTCAAGTCTCCAAAGCTTCTTTCTCATCCATTTAATGATGGTCATTTCCTTTCGGAGCCCTAAAAATGTTTTTGCTGTTGATGGGTTAATGCAGAGGGCTCTTTCTTGGTGCCATACCTCAGATGTATGTTGGCCCCTTGTGTTCGGCACTTCAAATGGACCAGTTTGTCCATCACATTTTTTGGCCATCTTCCAGAGGAGCTTACTGCACTCTTCTGCAAGTTTAAGAATCCCTTCATCTGTCTCCACATCTAATATTTGTTCTGTGCCCATCAAAGTATTACTGATGAACCCACTACCCAAGTGGTATAGGAAGAGACAATTTGGTGTTGACAGCTGCAGATCTTTTTTAAATTCTTCCAATTTTTCATCAGTAATTGGACCCTCAGTCTTGTAGGCTGTGGGTCTGGGATCATAATTAATTCTTTTCTCCATACGCTTCCTATTTTCATATTGCTTTTCTGTTATAAGTCCAGGATTCTTCGGATTCCCAGACTTCTTCCAATAGCATTGGGTTCCTGTGGTTGTTACAGCTGTAATGAAAATAAACAAATAAAATTAGTGATTGTTTTTTAAAATATTTCTTTGTTTTCTGCAGGAAGAGGGGCCAAAAGAATTTCGCGATCAGTCTGTTCAAACTGCTTTGCCGCTACTGACATTCGAGATGATCATTACTTCCCAAAAGTGGAGTGATTTCGACTTCAGGTACTTCACAGGACTGTCAAAAGAATCATTTGAGGTTCTGTACAAATTTTTGGGAGGCAATGAGGTATGCTCTAAACTCAAGTACTATAGAGACCAAACTCCAAATAGAGAATGTGGCACCACTCATACTCCTAAGGGTTGTTTGTTAATGACATTAGTTAGGCTTAGACGTGGATATTCAGAAACTGAAATGGAAAAATTTTTTGGTCTTTCGGATACTTCTATTAGTTGCATTTTCACAGCATGGATCAAATTTATGTCTTTTAAATTTAAATCCTTAGAGCCTTCTATGTTTGTTTCAGTAGAAATGCAGGAGAGAAATAAGCCTCAATGTTTCAAACCTTTTCCTAATCTAAGGTGTATTGTAGATGCTACCGAAATCAAAATCCAAAAGCCAAAGAACTTGGAACAACAAAGCAACACATATTCCTCTTATAAGGGTTGCAACACAGTCAAGTTCTTAGTGGCCTCCTCTGTGTATGGTGGTCTGTCATACATAAGTGAAGGTTTCGAGGGGAATATCTCAGACAGGAAGTTATTTCTCAAATCAGGGATTTTAGATCATATAAATCCAGATGAAGCTATCATGGTGGACAGAGGTTTTGATATAGAAGCTGACCTTAACAAGCGTGACATAGACATTATTATACCTCCTTTCTTAGGCGGTCGGACAGCATTTACTGAAAGAGAAATGTATATTGGAAAAGCAATAGAAACATCAAGAATTCACGTAGAAACCCTGATAGGACGTATTAAAGCTTTCAAATTGGTGCGATATGTTGTTCCAAATACCATGCTTGATGTGCTGTCTCATATTGTACGTGTGTGCTCAGTCCTGACTAATTTTCAGGACCCTTTTGTAAGGTGGGAAGACGAGGCAAGTGATATGTTTTAAGCGAGTTATGAATGTCTTGGAACAAACCTCCTTGTATGCCATAAAATGTATACAATAAACTTCCTGAACATAAGTTGATTTTTAAAAAACGTACCTTCATATCCTTCAGAGAAAACTTGTTGCCACAAACGAAGGAGGACAGCAGCAATGTGACCACACCTCTTCAGAGCTTGTGCCTTGCAAGAACATTCTGCAGTGCAAATGGAGCCATCGTTCACATTTAAAATGATAACCACACCATATAATTTGTCCTCCATAGAGGCTTGCACTTGCGATTTAATGAAGTAGTGTTTATCTTTTGTCGTGTCCAGCATAGAAAGTAGCCTGCCACTGAACAGAAACTGCTCTCCTTTTTTAATACATTTCTTCACAGCTCTTCGGCACAAGTCCTGAAATGTCATCTCATGACATTCATCATCATCATCATCTTCACTATCATCATCTGAGGTGTCATCATGAAGAGGAGGTATGTAAGTTTGTGCTTCACTTTTCAAAACCCCTCTCTTATAACTATATTCCAGTTGTGGTATATTTTCAAAGTAGTCCAATATGTTGTAATAATGGAACCCTTCCGGTATGTGAACGCTAGGGAAAGGATTCCATTGTTTGGTACCAATGGGAACTACTGGCAGGTCTGTTTGCTGTGGTGCATTATCCTGTTAATAAAAATGGAATGTAAGAAAAGTTAAGTGATTTATGGAGCACTAAGAAAATAGGACATTGACACCGGGCATCAACATACTCACCATTAAACGTCTCCTTTTTACTCGTTCTTTACCTTTTCCACATCTCTCTTAACCTAGAGGTGAAAGAACGAGTATTGTGCTCAGTGCGGTGTAAGTTAGACCCCATTTTCAGCGAAGAAATGGTAATACCTACAGCTATGTCTCTGCAAGCAAATTGTAGCTTTTTACCCAGTAATGAGTCAATAATAGAGGTTTTTTTCGAGTTACTAAGCAAAATTTTAAGAAATTATGAATCTAAATTTCGAACAGAGACGTTCGACCGCTCGCCGCGGGACCACTTTTATACCGTACCCATTACGACTTAATTACGAATGAACACACAACCAAATTACACTATTTGCCAAATAAAGTTATCACAAAACGTATCAACAATTTTCAACACTCTGCAGTTTCTAATTAAAAAGTAGACATTACATTCATTTGTGTTTATCAACATTGAGAGTATCAATGTCAACACCACCGATATGGGTTGTACGCATGCGCGAGTAACAACGCCATCTATTGAGATATCCTGTAGTCATTATAAAAGTTTGTCTCAAAAAGAAAACAAATGCTTCGAAAGGTTTGAACGTGGCTGACAACAATATGTGTGTTGCTGTTGACTTACCATTTCTAGTTGAAAGCTAACATTATTAACGCAAAGGGTAAAGAGGTAAAGAACGAGGTTTTTCTTTTTGTATCAAACGCGTTTGATGCGCTTACAATCTACTTGTTTTTTGATGCCATTGCCCTTCTTCAAACCCAGGATTCACTTTCTCTCCCTTGCCTCTAGCAATGTGTGTCTTAATTCTATACCCCAAAAAATAGATAAGTAAATAAAAGCATAAATAAATAAAAAATAGAATTTTAAAAAAGAGGAAAGTAACAATTAAGAGTTACCTGTCTATTAATTCTTGCTTGTTTCCTTTAGAGGGAAGCCCAAATATTCTTAACAACCTCTCAAGTTTTGGCACCAAATATGTGTGAAGCTTTGTCACATCCAAATCTCCTCCATGTACATCATCTCTCTCTAGCACTGGGTCTCTAATGTCCAAGTCCATTTCTTGATGTTTGCATGTTTCTGAGGTATCATCAGTATCAACATGAAACTGCAGCAGGAGACAGAATGAAATAGCTTGTTAATAATACAAAGTGCAGGGAAACAAAAAATAAGAGGCTGCATATTTGAAAGAGAAGGGGTTACTTACACTGACATTTTTTCCATTTGAACCTAGTGGAGGAATTACTATTTCCTCAGAAGTAGCACAATAATGGTCAATGCATTTCTTTATGTTTAGTGGAGCTGAAGGCCGAGCAGCAGGTAGAACATTAAGTTTTTTATGCACTTGATGGTTGATGCATTTCTTTGATGGGGCTTGTGTTGGAGCAGGTACAGATACAGGTTTCACATTGATCTTAGAAACCACAGGAGACAGACTAGAATCATCTGATTCGGAACATTGGCCAATATCTGACATTATCAAGGTGTGTTCAGAATCATAAGAAGCTGCTTGACTAGATGGGCTCTTATTTTGGTCTTCATTATCAATACAAGTCAGTGCATTTGCATCACCATCAAAGGGAAGATTTCCCATCTGGCCTTCTCTCAGTCTGTACCACAACAAGTATGCTGAATTTGAGATGACTCTCCTTGCTGTAGTGTTGCTCACTCTAGAGTCATCAAAATTAAACCACCTGCCAGAAAAGCAACTTTAATGAGTATTTCAGTTGTAAGCAAACAGGGATAAAGACATGTAGGTGCAAATTAAGTTTACCTGTCATCTCTACAGCAAAAGGAGGTATAGTGACCAGAATTTAAGCCTCCACTGTGACATGTTACAGCTATCAATTTATACTCTGTTTTGCTCTGTAAGTCTGGTACAACAAAGTCTTTCATGTCCAGGTTGTGACTGTATTCTACTAGACAGTTATTCACACCTCCTTCCTTGTCTCCAAAGGTGAACCTAATACAACAGGCCCATGAATGAAACACTTGAAAAGTGCATGTAAAGTTATAATTAAGTCTAGTGCTACTTACCTAGCTAATTGAAATATTAAGACAGGTGGAAGCCGACCCATTTTAAATTGGAACTTTCGCCCACTTGAGGTGCACAGTGGACATATGGAATCTGGTAGGATTTCTTCTGAACTCCACAATTTAAGACAATCCTGAAATAATGTATGGTGTGTGAATAAGAATACAACAAAATAATAGACACACAAGCATAAATTTATCTTCACCTCCAGAGTGCATTGCCTGGCTGATGGCAAGTTTAAAGTAAAATAAAAAGTAACTGGATCACAATGGAAAAATGAACCAATACAAGCAGAGTTTTGGCATACACTGTGACGAACTGATAGACATCCAAATAAGGTTGATATAGGCGACCTTTCCCTTTGTGCCCAAGCCTGTTTTACAGTCATTTTCAAAGTACTGTCCAATATGTATGAGTTAACCAGAGTGGGAACCTAAGACAAAGACATATACTTCAGACAACAACCAACTCAAAAACTTAAATGGTACTACCTTATTGGCAAACTTGCATACCAATGTTTCCTCATGAACAGCATTGAGAATGTACTCGAGGAAAAGACAGCAGTCCTCCTGCTCATAAGGGCGATATTGAGCCCACTTTTCTTTCAGAATATCCTATAAGTGACAAATAAAGAAATCAGTTTTCATGGCGTAATTTTTACCTTGAAATACAATATTACGTTAACTTACCACAATTATATCACAAGGGTAACAGCTTTCTTTGCAGCACACCACAATGCCAACAAAAAAGGACTCCAATGCGTTTAATAATGGCAAGTTGCTGTCAGTGGACCAAACAGCTTGGCATAGACTATCTCTCAAAATATCAACAGACAGCATACATTGCAAAACGGAAGAAACATAGCAGATGTTTCCAATATTCATTATTCCGGGAGGCTTGTTCAGATGCCCTTTACCAAGCTAAAGACAAAAACAAACACTATTTTACACAAATAAATACTGACAAACACTTGTCACTTTCATCCACTCAGAATCATTAACATAAACAAACAAGCAAAATAACCTACTGGACTGTAGAAAAATGGATCCATTTCTTCTCAGTCTGCTTTTCCATTTAATAAAAAAAAACACCACTTTTTGATGCTGTAAATGAAAAAACACGCCATTTACTTTGAAATGGAATACACCTAATATTATTTGGTCCGAAAGCTGGAAGAGACCGGCTCTTCACTCGCTTTACCGCACGCAATCGCTTCAGGAATGACTATTTTCGTACAAAGCACACCTCAATATTTCTCTTGCAGCTCCGATTCACCTTTAATCGTGTTCTACGCCTCTTCCCGATTCCAACGATACTAAACTCGACCCAAATAGACGACATATAACGAAAGTTACGCTCCCTGGCGCGAACGTCTGCTAGCAGCCGCTTCCCGGAAAACAGTTGAAGGTTTGTTGTGGTCCGCGGCGGCCATCTTGGAACTTCTTCTTTTTCTTCTAACCGCAGGAATACCTCATTCCCAGCAATCATAGCAAGAGATGAAAGCAGTAGCAAAACTGCCAAACGGTCCAAAAAGTCAAAACTTAACGAGTTACCATCAAATCTCTATGATGATGAATCTGTGGATCCCTCAGAGGTACGTCATTGTCTGCCTCGTGCCAAGTGATCTTATTCCATCTACATTTTTAGGAAAACTGGTTTTGCTTGTTTTGTTAAGGTTAAGGTGGATAAAAAAATGACAATTCCAAATGAGGCCATTGAACAAGTCGAAGACAAACATGTCTACTTTACTGCGAGAGTGGAGGGACTGGTATTAGCTTATTACGGTGCAAAAGCTTATAAGTATTCTGTGAAGGAGAGCTCCCGTTACTTTATTAGTAACAACCAAATTTCAGCAATGGAAAGTAAGTTATTTAGTTAATTTTTTGAAGTGTTTGAATTAGCATAAATTAATTTCTATTACCTTTCCATAAGAAATACTTTCTCACATGAAGTGGTCGTACAGCACCAATTTTGACACCAACAAAATAAGAACCAGGATTATTAAGTACACCTCACAATTGAGAACAGACCACCGAAAAGGAAAAAAAGTCGAGACATCTGCACTGAGGAAGAGGGATAAAGAGAGCAGACAGAAGAAGGCAAGTTCTGAATCTGATAGTGATTCATTGAACCAAGTCAAGAAAAAGCATAATGAAAAGAAGAAGGCAAGTTCTGAATCTGATAGTGATTCATTGAACCAAGTCAAGAAAAAGCATAATGAAAAGAAGAAGGCAAGTTCTGAATCTGATAGTGATTCATTGAACCAAGTCAAGAAAAAGATTATTTGTCCATTCCCACCACTAGCTCAACTGTTTCAACCCAAGGCAATTTATACTACCTTACCGAGCTAGATACTTCAGTAGAGCGTCAGTGGCGGTTTTAGGGGGGGGGGGCACAGGGGGTAATGCCTCATCGGCTCTAGATAGCCGCCTGTAAAGTAGGCAAATTGCACGACAAAACTCCTGTATAGGCAACCTGAAGTGCTCCCCCCTTTTTTCAGACGGACTTAAAACCGCCACTAGAGCGTGAAGGGTCACTCTACTTCACTATTATCTAGAGCCTCGTCTAGGAGAACCCAAAAAGTAAGATGGTTGGGGACTGATGAACTGAGTCTTGTGAGCGTGCCTTTCGTTCAGGATAAGACTGCTACCGATCTCAAGAAAAAAAAATATATGAATTACTTGAGATGCAGGGTCGCCTCGCGACACCCTGGGAGGAAACATGTGCCGCATGCACACCACAAACACACAGGGCTCGGCCCCGCCCCCCGCCAGTCATCAATACGCCACGCCTTTCGCTCTGAAACACTCGGGGCGCGGGACGCGCGCTTCTCGAGTCGTCCTGGTGGATACCCCGCGGCTCAGCAAAACGCACGCGAGGAGATGTTATTTTCGTACCCGCGAGGGGTAGCGCCACCAGTGGGACCGGTAGCTAACAGCCTATTACCTACTTTTACCAGCCACATGGTTGAGTCGTCGACCACAGCTTGGGTTGGACGCGTTGTACTCCACCGAGGCGTGAGGGGGAAATAAACGCATTTCGAGAAGGAAAAATCAACTTTACATCTTTTAAGTATTGATGTCAGGTTTGCCGGTATCAAAGAACGTGCTGCAGTACGAGCATGCAGTTGACAAATCTGCTCGTTAAAATTTTTCCCCATATAGAGGGGTGGACGCGGGTGGACGACTCGAAGTTTTGGTGAATACAGCAGTGCGGCGTACGCGGAGTGCAGTCGGAGAACACGGCGTGCTGCATGTCGGAGTACGCGGAGTACACCTGTAGTACAGCCGGAGTACAGGAGGTGTACGTGGAGTACTTAAGTCCAGATCAGCCGGAGTCCGCGGAGTACACCTGGAGTACACCTGGGGTACGTTATGGCCTGTACATAGGAGCCGTCCAGTCGTCCACCCCTTGCCAGGCTAACGTATCACTCTTTGGTTAATGTGGAAGTTCGCCTGCCAGACCCGATTCTTTTGAAAGAAGTCTTAACTATGGGGGAACAAACGGTTCGAAAGGCTGGCACGAACGGGAACAAACGAAGAATAAACGGTTGAAGGCATTTTTCGCGGGCAGGCTCACAAATTTTTAGAATTAAAAGTTTCCCTGACTATCCTTTTTAAAATGTATTTATTTCTTCTTAAAGTTTAAAAAATAAAAAAATAAAAAATAAACGCTATTCTATGAGTAACAGACGATAGTGAGGGTGGCACAAACGGGAGGAAACGAGGAGACATCCTTTGCCATCTGGCTAATTTGGGCATGGTTACTTCAAGCAGCTCAGCCGACGGCACGTCGCAGACCGGTTCCGTCCCGTCCTATCCCATCAGTGAGTTTCTACTTCATCCCTCCCTGACCTAGATGAGGGGCATGTCCGCCTCCGCGCGCGTCAGGCATCGAGTCGAGAGGCCTGGCCTGGCCGGGCCGGACCGGGCAGCACTTGAAAGGCTCTCGCTAGCTGGGCACGATGGAGATGCCAAATGACCGCCTGGTCTCTGGCCTCCCTGCAGGCGCACGCGTGCTTCCGCACGCCCCACCCGGTGTTGTGTCTTTCAGCGGGCGAAGCCCTCCCCTCCTCGAGCGTAAAAACAACTCTGAAACTTTTGTAGACCTCAAATACAGGAAGAAATATACAATAGTTACAACAAAAACAAAAACCAAAAAAAAACGTGAAATTCAAGCAAAATTTTAAAAAATCAATGAAATTTCACAAACATTTAACCGAAAATACGCAAAAATTCCCCCCCCCCAAAAAAAATCACAAATGTTTCAGAAAATACACAAAAATTTACAAAAATTATTCAATAAAATTCAGAGTTGTTTCCCCCTCGCCTCTCGTCCTCTCCCCGGGCCCGACGCGCCCCGACATGACAGCGTTATGGAAAACAACCGCGCCGCTGCGGGCCCAAATCTTGAATGAACCCCGACCAAAGAAAACACGGTGACGCGGCGACTTCACCTCTCCGGGCCGCCTGGCCTGGTGCTGTGGGAAAAGGGGCTGTGGGGTGAAAGTAGCGAGCATGGCGGGAAACTGATGAGGACGCGTGAAACCGCAGCATTGCAGTTGAGCACGGGGCGTAGCGGCAGCAGGAGCGGGGAGCCGTGCCGGGCCGCGCAGACCAGCGCCTGGCCGTCACCCAACAAGAAAATAACACAGGACGAGTAAGTGACACGACGGGATGGCCGCAGGCCCCGCCCCCGGCGCCGCGCCGCAGCACGGCCGCGCGAAATAAACGACCACTTTTCACGAAATGTTTACGTTCCTGATGTGCAGCGGCAGGCGACCGACCAGCCCGCACAGCTGTCGGAATCGCCATATTGTCGTGTTCCCCGTGTTTCAAAAGACACGATGGTTCTCAATTTCCACCAGAGAGGTTTCTTTTTTTCAAACGGAGTGTCATTCAGTGTTCCTCGCGAATACTACCACCACCTCGTGCGCCACCACATCTCGTGTCGGTGTACTCACCATCGGTCTTGTTGCAGCAGCCGGGGCCGCCCTTCCCCGCTGGCTGCCGCCGAGGCGGCGCGGAGAGCTTCACAGGGGACTTGGGCACCACCATCACCCTAGCCGGTCACCATGGCGGTGAGCCGGCGCGGCGCTGCTTTCCTTGTCGCACTCATGGGGCACGGCCATAAAGAGTAAGAGGGAGAACACTACTGAAGGGAGTTCGGAATCACCCTGCTGCGCTGCTCGCCTGCTCGCCCTGGACGGACTGACGGGGCGGCACTGGCCGCGCGGACCCTCTGCTGCACGGCGCAGTGGTAGTGGTAGGGGGATTCCGCACAGTGGTTTCGACTCGACTCTATGTCCCTGTCGCACTCATGGGGCACTGCCGTACGGTGCAAGGGAGGGAGAGAGAGAGAGAGAGAGAGAGAGAGAGAGAGAGAGAGAGAGAGAGAGAGAGAGAGAGAGAGAGAGAGAGAGAGATTTGATATATGATATTTTTTGATTGATTAAGTACAAAAGACAAGAAGTCTTAAACACTATGCATCAGTCAGCTGCAGATAAGAATGTTCAGTAAATTAGAAACGTTAAATAGAGAGAGAGAGAGAGAGAGAGAGAGAGAGAGAGAGAGAGAGAGAGAGAGAGAGAGAGAGAGAGAGAGAGAGAGAGAGAGACAGACAGACAGACAGACAGACTGTGCGGAATCACATTGCAGGGCGGGGCAGGCAGAGGAGCAGGCCGGCGCCCGCGGCCAGGAGCACCCAGGTCCGCGCGGAGAGAGGAGGTCGCCGATGACTGCGGGACGCCTCGCCCCTCGCCTCGCCGGCGGCTCTGCGTCTCCGTCTGGCCGGTGCAGGCCGGGCAGGGCAGGGCAGGGCAGGGCAGTAGCGTAGGAGGAGCGGGATTGTGACGGGTGCCCGGCCGGGCTGAGCAGGGCGCGGCGGGGGCGGAGCGGGGCGAGGGCGGGGCGGGGGAGGAAACGCCTGTCCCCGGTCTGGTCGCGCCATTATGAAATCGAGTTGATCGGGGTTCCTCACACACCAGGCCCAAAATCCACGCGCGGCTGCGTGTCAAAACTGCGGGGAGGGGGGGGGGTGGGGGGTGGAATAGTCGGTGACTGAAAGAAACAGAAAGCTGCGGCATCGGATGGGCTATTGCGGGCAGCTCATTGAGGCGACGCGAAGCAGACGACGCAACGGTGTAGGATAGTGGTGCACAGGGCCGTTGTCGCCGCGGCGGTGCGTGCGCGAGGGAAAGTGTGGAGAGTGGTACACTACACATTCTGCAATTTTCTTGAAAATTCGTTTGAGGTTTGGTTGGTCTTCGAAAAGAATTAGAGAATCAGAACCCGAATAATTTTTAGAAATAAATCCTTTATGAATATTTAGATCAAAAGTACGAAAACTTTACGTGAAATTTTGAACACAAAATGTGAAATTTACCTATCCTATCAACCTCTTTAAGGCAGGCATTTCCTGACGGTAATCACGATTTCATTAAATAGTTGGATTTGAGCAGACTGCACGGGCTGGACACTGGACATGCCAGCGAATTGACAGTATGTGCCTATCGCAGTTAGTGCCCCACTCTCCCCTTGTGCTCACTGTGTCGCCCTCGCAGATGAAAGAACCCTCTCACCCCACTCTCCTACCCCGCACACGGAAATATTATGTACTATTTTGTGCATAGCTATGTATGTCTGTCAGCATGCGTAGCTTTATGCATTATTATTGTACTTAATGTGTAATATTTTCTACACATGTATGTACAAATTTCTACATATTATGTACAATAATAATGCATAAGATACGCATGCTGACAGACGTACATAGCTATGCACAAAATAGTACATAGTATTCTAGTGTGCGGCCCAGCCCGGCCTCGCCACTTTGATGAAGGCCATTTCATAACGGAGAAAAGAGAAGCGACACAGTTCTGTGGAGAAAGTCATCATCATCAATTTTTTTTGCAAACTTTCTTTTTTGAGGCGGAAACAGAATTTGTCTGGTCCCCAAAATAACGAAGGTTCTCGGGCCCGGCGCGCTGCAGCGACCCGTCCGTCCACACACTCGCGCCGTGGCCGCACGCCGCAGTGCAGGCGGCGCGGCGGCTGATCCAACATAACATGGCTGGTGACGGCTGGCGCGCAAACGACAACACTCTGCGGTTCTCTCTTTTAGGAGCGATTGCCATATGTCCTCGGACCCACACGCCTGCACATGCCGAACCGCTGACGCTCTAATATTTCTCAATCAACATCATAATCGCAGAAAACAAGCAGGCTGATACCTTCGTATCATCTGCTAAAAATAATAATTTGCAACGTTGGACCTCTAATTGGCGCGCGTGTCAAACTGGGTCAAACTCCTTGATTTTATTTTGATTTTCTTTTTTTCTTTTTTCGATGCTCTCAATTATTTAATTATTTCTTTTTGTGGGGGTGGGGGGTGAGGGGGGGGGGCGTACAATGGTTTTTCGAAGTGATCCTGCCGAGGGGTACCTCACTTTTTGAATGGGTGTACACTGATTGGAGGGTTGTATCGTGATTGGAAGGGAAATTTGACCAATCTTTGAAGAAAGCTAAACATTTTTTGGCACCAATACGATATTTTGCAATTTTAAGGTGCTTATAATAGAATTTTGTCGGAAAATTATGTGACTGGATAGTGATTGGAAGATGACTCCATACGCAAGGTGTACACTGATTGGAGATGAGGTACCCCTCGGATCCCGCCCTCGGAGCAGGCCCTGGACAATACCTCTTCCTCTGGTCCTCCTCGCGAATCCCCTGCCGGCGCTCGACCTGCGGCGAACGCCCAGCCGGCCGCACTGCCGGCCGCGAGCGCCCGCCGCCCTGGAGGCGGAGGAGGAGTTGGCGGCGGAGCCGTGGCGGCGGCCGGCGCTGGCGGCGGGCACGGGTCCCCGCATGTCGCGACTCTTGGCGGTGCGAGAGAGCGCGAGCGACACACGCCGTGGCGCGACCGCGTGTGCGTGCGTACGCCGGCCGCGGCGACCGGCTACCTACTAGCAAGAGCACTAAACTCGCCGGTGCTGTGCCGCGCCGGTGGCGTGCGGGGCGGGGCGGGGCGTGGCGGGGCGGGGCGGGGCGGGGCGGGGCGGGGCGGGGCGGGGCGGGCCTAGATGAGGATGGCGCGGCGGCGGCGCCCAGATGAGAGGTCCATTTATCTCCCGATGAGGCCCGCGGCCTCGGCCCGGGAGGGGGATGGTTCACTATTCATATCTACGCCGCGGGGCCCCGCGGCCCAGCCCGGCCCGGCCCCGGGCCCCGAGCCAGCACGATCGACATCTTGCTGCCTATTACTCCCCCCGCCCGCGGGGAATCCTGTCCCGCCCGCCTCCCTGCTCCCCCCTAGAGGCCGCCGCCGTGTAGCCGCCCCGCCTAGCGGCGCGCCCCGCGGGACCGAGGCTTCCTCCTCAGAGCCTCGCATTCATCTACAAAGTGATTTGCGTTATTGATTGCGCCCCGCGAATTAATGGCGTGATTAGCGCTGCGCCCGGCCCGGCTGCACTCCGTAATGGCGGAACAGAACCGGGAACCGGTGACCCCCTTTATTTCCACTCTTCCGCGCCGCACCGGGCGGGATCACCCCGTGCGACGTGCCTTGCGGATTTATGGGCGACCGTCTGTCTGCTCACTCCCGCACCCATGTCCCCGGGCCGGGCTCGCTGATTCTCGCTCTGCTTCTTGCATGCATATCCCATGCGATGCGGGAAAGCTCTTCGACCGGTTGTTGACGAAGAAACCAGTACAAGTAAGAGTCACGGCCTGAGTCGCCGCGATTATCCGGTCGCCGCTTCCTCGCTCTCCATCCAGCCCCCTGCAGTGCGCGACCGCCACGCCACCCCCTTCGGCGTCGCCTCTGCTCCAGGATACCGCTAATTTTCCTCGCGGTAACTAAACGAATGGGCCGTTTGGATGAGCGTCCGCTTAAGCCGAGGGGGTCGGGGGAGGTGGGGCCGGGCCAGACCAGACCAGACCAGGGGTTATACGGAGGGGGTGGGGAGTGAATCGGGCTCAGAGGGTATTGCCTTCAATTACCAGCTTCCATTAAACACGCGGCGCCGCGAAGGGACGAGATCAACACTGTCGCAATATAAGTCCCTCCGCCCAACAGCGCTGCCCGGCAGCCACATCGCCTGCCCCTATACGCTCCGCACCGCCCCCTTCTCTGGCCACCCCCTCCGCCCCCCTCAACCACCCCACTGAGCTGCGCTTCGAACGAACAAAGTGAATTAGGGTCGACGGGCATTAGGGTCTGATGTGCCCGGCCCTTGCAGGGGCTACGGAGTGGTTCTGATGGTCAGGTTGGGCGCGACCTTTCCCCAAATTTCTTTCGACTGAAATAATTTCATTACGAAAAAGTAAAATAAGAAAAAAAAATAAAAAAAGGGTGCAAATGTATATGTATCTTGCACCAAAATACGTCGTTTGATACATACCGGGTGTCACAGAGAACACACGGCAGTGTTTCTGGATTGCATACTCGCCAGAGCTGCAGGGGCTATGGCGCCTTACGGCCGGAATGGGTAGGCAGACCCGCAACACTGCCGTGTCTTCTCTGGGACACCCGGTATATGGGTAGTATAATTATTAAAACAGTCCTGCCAAGTCACACGTTATCAAGGGTCGACCACTCTGAAAAATCACGTACTAGGATTTTTATCAGTAACGATCATGGTGATTATCAATGATTATGTGTGTTTATCTCTAACATATTTACTGATTATTGGCCAACAATCACGCAACTTTTAGTCAAATTTAAGAATATTTCTCCACATTTGTCAAAATTTGTCAATATTTGTAAATTTTACATGATTATGTTTATGTGATAATCAATAATCATCTAGAGGGGTGTACAAGGATGATGGAAAGTAGTAGACCCTTGCACGTTATTCAGTATTCAGAGACAAAATCTGCGAACTGCGAGCAGTCAACTGTTACTGCTTTCCCCATACACCGGCCATACTGTGGCCAGTTTTCCATTTCCCTTTCAGCTCCCGTCAACTTCCCGAGCCCAGATATAACCCACCGACACGACGGTCAGCAGGAATGTGGGCAAAAACACGGGTCTGGGCGAGCGCGTGTTGCGCTCGGTCGCACTTTATGTGTATTTCCACCCTGCGAAAAGGGGGGGGGGGGCAGGGAGCAACGGTGATTACATCGTAATTTTCATTAATCTGTGGTGCGGAGGGATGTGACATTGACGCGCCGCCAAGCAGCGCCAAGACGTGCACCTGTCCTGTCGCGGCCCTCCTCCCCTCCCCATCGGGGCGGGGCGGGGCGGGGCGGGGCGGGGCGGGGCGGGGCGGGGCGGGGCGGCGGGGGAGGATGGGGCTGAGGGTCTGGCGGCTGCCGCCGGGGCCGCAGGGGCCTGACGACCCGTTCAGCTGCCGCGACCGATGGGTTGCCTACCTCCCTGAAGGAAAGAGTTTTAGACTCGAGAAAAGGCGCTATCGAATCAGCAGACCAAGTGTAGAAGTGTTTGTAAAGTGAACTAAGAAAGATCATCCCTGATCCCGGGGCGAAGAGATGTTATTATTGTAAACCGACAAGTTTTTTTTCTCCACAGAGCAACTGATGTGCGTTTATCGATAGGAAGAATCCCTATTGCCAAAGTGCGTGCGTGTGGGCCGCTGCCGCTGCTCGGCGATTGCGTGCGGTGGTGGCAGTGCGCGCACGTTTGGAGGGGGGGTGGGGGGGGCTGTAAAATCGAAGACTAGGAGGCGTGTCGGGAAAAAAAAGCCTTCGGGGAAATCGTCGTGATTCGCGAGTCGTTGGAGAATTACGATAAACGAGAACGAGGTCGCTCCCCTGCACCCCCTTCCTCGCCCTACACAGGGGAGTCGCGTGCGCAGCGAACGCTCACCTTCCCGCTGCATGTTGGCTGACGAGCTGCTCGTCCTCGAGGAAGACGTGCTCCACGAGCTCCACGACTCTAGCGAGCGCCGCTCCTCCTGCTGCTGCCGGCGTCGTTCCTCCTCGTCCTCGTCGTCCTCGCCGTCCTCGGCTCGCTGCTGGCCGAGAGCGTCCCTGTCCTCCAGGAGCAGGGCTTCCTCGTCCAGCAGGAGCGCCTGTCCTCGGCCGCCACCACCAGCCCTGCTGTCCCTGTCGTCCTCGGGGCTCGGGCTGCGGCGCGCACCCTCCTGGTCGCTGCCGCCCCCGCCGCCGCCCCCGCGCTGCTCGCCGCCCCCGCGCCTGTCCTCGCTGCGCTCCCACAGCGACTCGGTCTGCAGCGACGGCAGCCGGGCCCTTCGGAAGCGGCCGACGCTCCTGCAGGACAACAAGACTGTCAACTGTCAACCTCCCCGACCGCAACGTGAAATAGTCTGCGCTACCCTGTCTTACCGGAGGGGATCACTACGGCCCCAAAACAATCCTTAGAAAATCAGAAAAACAATTTACAAAATTCAGAATGAAATCAAGAAGAAAGTAACAGAAAAATCAAACCAAATAATTAAAACAATTTTAAATAAATCTTCAACTTAAAAGTCGAATGTATGAGTAATTTCGCCCCCCCCCCTCCTCCCCCCCCCCCCCTCTTTCGGTCATACCCTTACGCATTGCCGTGTCGCCGTGCACTGACTTACCCGTGCTTGTGGCGGTCGAGCGCCTTGCTGCCCCTGCGGCTGCGGGCGGCGCCGGCGCCGTGGTGCTGGTGGTGGCCGTGGCGGCTGCTGCTGCGTCCCCTGAGCAGCGGCGCCGGCGGGGCGCCCTCGGCGCCGTGCTGGCCCGGGAGGTACAGCCGGGGCACCCGGGGCGCGTGTCGCGCGCGGCTGCGGCTGCCGGTGCTGCTCAGGGAGGACACCGACGAGCGGCGGCGCGAGGACGAGGTCGCCGGCGTGCTGCTGCCGCCCGCGCCCGGCCCTGCGGATCAAGTGGAGCAGGAGCAGGCCGTGAGTGTGGCGCACTACACCCCGCCCCGCCCCGCCCCGCCCCGGCCAGAGGAGAGAGGTCCTTGAGTCCGCGGACTACTAACAGCCCCTCGCAGCAGGGCGGGGCGGGGCGGGGCGGGGCGGGGAGGGGGCTAGATCCGATCACAGTTTGTTTTGCCCCACCGCCGCCGCCGTGCTCGTACCTCCCGGCCCAATGAAAACAAGACCAGGGAGTAGAGTGGCGGGGCGGGCAGAAGGCGGCACGGATACAAGTACTCAGCGGCCGCGAGCAGCTTACGACCTTGTGTAATCGATCGATTAAAATCCTCTCTACCACATTCTACAGCGGTACAATAATCCGTCCCGCACTAAACTACTCGAGTGTGGAATACGTGTGGCCGTCGGAATCGCTATTACTGCGAATTCTACGTTTCCCGCGAGAAGTGAACGCCGTGCCAGTCGGTGCCAGCGCCAGCTTCCGCCCCCCAGTCGTTGACATGTTGACATGCCGGCCGGTCCTCCGATGGCTGATCAAAGCCGGCAGCGACACAGCCCGGCCCCGACCCGCCCCGCCACGCGCCTACGACCCCCCGCCGTGGTTCGTCCCGCGCTCCGCCCTCCTTGGCGCCCGCAGCAAAGGCGATTCCGAACACCGTTTTGAAGTGCCCTCTCTCTTGCACCTTATGGCCGTTCCCCATGAGTGCGTCAAGGAGAGAACGACGAAACCCGGGTGCGGAATCACCCAGCAGCAGGCCGCCGGCTGATGAGTGTTTCAGCTGGGGCCGGGGGTGCCCCGGGCCCCGGGGTGCGGCGGCCGTGTCGCTGTCGGTGTATCGGCGGCGCTCGTGACGGATATCGTCGCGGGGGCCTTGGACGCCGGGCCGGGCCGCGCAGGGCCCCGGGGCGACCCTTGGCGCCGGGCCACGCACTGCCATGCAGCCGCACTGCGCCGCACTGCGCCGCACTGCGCCGCGGCCCGCGCCCCCGTGAGGTGAGGTGAGGTGAGATGCTCGCTTATGACAGGGCCTCAACGAAACCGCCCGCGATGACAGCCGCACCGCACCCTCCATTTCGGAGCGACTTTCATGACCGCGAGAATGGCTCTGCGGGGCAGCGCCACGCAGCACCGCGCCGGGCACCACCACCTCAGCCGAACTGTCCCCCTAGTCTCGCCTCCTCCCCGCGGCTGCGGCTCCTTGACGACCTCCTCCGGGTGCTTACTGCGTGGCTCAAACGGTCCCCGGCCCCCGACGATCGAGACGTAAAGCGGCCCCGTCGCCCTATGGCCCGCCTCGTCTCGCGAGCGCCAAGGATGTTTTAATGCGCGCTGGCGGAAACTCATTTCCGGATGGCTTGCCCTGCCGCCCGCCCGCCCGGTGCCAACGGTCCGGTCCATCGGCGCCTTCCTCGCCTTCGCGGCCCTGGCTCCGCCCCGCCCCGCCCCGTCTGTATAATTCTCTCACTTTCTTTTCATCCCGCGCCGAGGAGTTTCAACAGCGTGATGAAGCGCCTGTCGGCATTGTCCGTGTCGCGCGGTGCTCTCGCCTCTCAGCGGCGTGGCGGCGCGGGGCGGAGCTGTCGGCGACCAGGTGTGAATCACACGCCCCGCCCCCGAGGGGAGAAGAGACGAGGGCGGCCAAACTTTTGTCTGGTCGCAACGAGCGCGTCGAGGAGGGCTGGGAGACGGCCGCGGCCACGGGGTCTCCCAGAACCCGTTCCCGCGCTCCCGACCCAATCCCACTCTCGATCCCAATCGCTACCCGCGCGCTCCCGCTGGTGCTGGCTCCGGGCCGCGCGAATGTGGACGTACAGTACCTCTCCGGCCGGAGGCTGCGCCGCGCGGCTGGCCCGTGCTTGAGGCCGACGGTCTGGAGGGTGGCGCGGCCAGCTTGTCCTCCTTCACCGCCATGGCGGCCTCGCGGCGGGCTGTCGTCTGCTTCCGTCAGCGGCCAGCAGCACCACCTCCATGCCGGCGCGGCGCGGGCCGCCGCACCCGTCGGAACACCACACCAGCACGTGCCGGATCGCCCTCGGGAACGCCCGCCGCGGTACAGCTGGCCATCGGCTACCCTGACGCGATCGCGGGAAAAGTAAGTCTGCCGGTGAGGAGCGGCGCGGGCCAAGCTCCGCCCTGGTCCAAGGCGGGCGCACCCCCACCCCCACTCCACCTCGCGCGCGCGCGTGTGTATGAGTGTGTGTGTGTGTGTGTGTGTGTGTTGATCCTTGGCGTAGAGGTGCGTGTAGCGCCTGGGGCGCTCATAGCAATATTGCCGCGCTAGGGTGGAGGGAGTGCTGCATGCAGCGGCCGTGATGACTCACCGCCTGTCAAACTTAGGCTGGTTCCGGTTCCGCCCTCTATCGTCAGTCGGCGTGGCCTGGCCGGCGCTACAATAAATGGCCGCGAGGATGACGGAAACCAGCAGTGCTCGGTACTCTTTCGAGTGTTTTTGAAATAAGAAACCCCAAATAATCTGTACTACACGTGAGCGCGTGCAGGAAGGCGTCACCGTGCCGACGACGTGGCTGCGCGACGGCCCCCCAATGCAGAGTCGCGCGTTTGCGGCGCCATATACCACCTCGGTGATGAATCACTGGCAAAATGGGCAATATTTTACGGCCCGCGGGCCATTTTCGCCGCGCCGACATGCTGCGCCCCCAGCGGGGGCTGGCGGCCTGCGGCAGGCTTTCTCCCAACCTGGAAACTTTTGATTTCTCTGCTCTCTTCTCCTGGCCCCTTTTGCAATGTAACTGGATTTTCAAACAGCGCCAACATTTAAGGAGGCACAAACCGCGCGTAGTCCAGTTTTACACTGGGAACACATGACATTTAGGGAGGGTGGAGGGCGCCCGCCCCTCTGCACCGGAGCCAAGCCGCGCGCCGCACCGCGGGTGGTGTGATGGTGCACAGCACGCGGCCGATGAGCGACTTGCTCTTCTCACCTCGCCCCGCCCCGCCCCGCCCCACCGCACCCACCCCACCTTACCCCACCCCGCCCCGCCCCGCCCAGACTTGGCCTTATGACCTCCTGCCCCGCTCCGCCTCGCCCTGAGCTGCTCCACCGCTGACAGACCCCGCAGCTCGTATCTAGCACCTTGCTCCTGCGTTTTGCTGCTCACCGCGCGGCTGCCCTCTATGAACAGTGCAAGGCAGAGCTTCCCTTTCGTACTGAACATTCCAGCTCTGCCTTGGACTGGCGATTTCTCTCTAAAAAATATAGAGCGTGTGTATAGAGAGGACGAGGTCGAGTAAATTGTCGGTATATGATATGTTACTGTAACTTTCCCCGCGCGCTGGCGTGGCAGGCCCTCTGCTCGCCCCGCTTCTGTTTACGTCACAAATACTTGTAGCAGCGCGCTCACGCTAACGTGACGCCTGAAGGAAACCATCACCCTTCTACCCCTCCCCCCCCCCCCCTTTTCCCCGGCCCACCGCGCAGCCACGCAGCCCATCAGCAGTTTGACATGTAAAATATTTCAGACCGTCTCTCGATGGCCACCTCCTCCTCCTCCTCCCGCCCCGCCGCAACCACCAAGAACAGTGCCAATGTCGAGGCCGCGAGCCGCGTAACTCTATCACTGCGTTATTTACCCAATCAGACAGGTTCTATAAATGGACGCGAAAGGATGGAGTGAGTTAGTAAGAGCGAAACAGCAGAGAAGGCACACGTGAAACGCTTCCCTGCAGGAAGCACCCGTTCGACGGCACGCGAATTGGTGTAAAAGTAAAGTCCCTCTCCACGTGACGCGGGGTGGGGTGGTGGGGGGCGGGGCGGGGCGGGGCGGGGCGGGCAGGGCCAAGGCGGGGCACGTCTCGCACGAGCTGAGCTGCCATGAGAACCCGGCAGCAGAGCAGACGTCTTCACTTCATGGACTGGCTTTTGCAGGCGGGCAGAGACAAGGGCTTCGTTAGTTTCTATCGTTAGCATCCCTTTCTGCTGCTCCCTCCCAGTGGCGCTGCTGGGCGGGGTGAGGCGGAGGCGGGCTGCGCGGGATACAATATTGCTCAGCAGCAGCAGCGCAGTGCAGACATAACAAACAACGCGCGATTTTACGGCATCTCCGTCGTGTTCAGTCCGCGCGTGGACGAGGAGCAGAGGGGGCGGCGGGCGGGGGCAGCATGGCGCAAAACGTCTTCAAAACGAAAAGGAGACGTTATAAATATGAAGCAGTCGAGGAAAATCTGCCACAAATGGAGCGTGCGCCTTAACGACTCCATAACGCATCGCGACGTCCCTTGTCGTGTCTGTCTGGGGGCGGGGCAGCAGGAGCAGTGCGGGGCGGGGCGAGGCGGGGCAGCAGGAGCAGGGCAGTGCGGGGCGGGGCGGGGCAGCCGCAGCATTATGACGAGAGGGATTCCCTGTTCATGCGGGGAAGTACAGCGGACGACTCTGCCCATAAAGAGGGGGCAATTTTTCGGGAGCGGACCGGCGGCGGAGGCACAGAGATACCCAGGATATTGACTGCATGGTGGGGGGAAGGCTACGGATACTGTGACGACTGACGACTTGCACGTTGGGTACGGTGTTGAAAGAGTTACCGGGTAACTCTGCTCTGAAGCAGCCAACATTTTAGTCGGAAATCGACTCTCACGCCCCCCTCTCTCCTGGTCCCTGATTATTTTGCCCCCTCCCCTCCCCTCCACCACCCGACCGATGATTTTTGCTGATCTCCAGCAGTGGATTGGAAGTCGTGTACGTGGTCGTGAGTCCGTCTGTCCGTGTGTCTATGTCATCCGGTTCAGAAGTAGCCATGAAAGACGGTAGTGCCCTGTGCTATTAACGCGCATTGAACTTTCACAATCAAAGGACTTTGATTAAAAGTTGAATTAAAGATTCACTTCTGGAAGGCTGGCAACGAAAGGACTCAGCAGGGGAAATGTACTTCACGTTCACTACCACCAGCCGAGCCACCATACCATGGCTGTAAAGAATATAGGAACTTCAAATTTAATTGTCTTTGCGGTGAAGTGTGCTGTCTAATAGTTGTTCGCAAAACTGCACACATCGTGACAAAGATTTAAGTACAATTCAAGTACTGTACTGACAGCCAGTATCGATTCAACTTAAGGTGTCATTTTAAATGCGTGAAAGAAAGAAAGAGCGTGATATGGGAGACTTCCATGACTGCACAGTTAAGACATCACTGGTGGCAGCGGCAAACGGACCACGGACCCCGTGCCCGCGCCGAGCAGACAGCTCCGAGCCGTGCACACTAAATGTAAATGTACTATTTTGTGCATTCAAATGCACAGAACTACACATACCAAAGTCTGCACAAATTCGTACATAGTTTTGTATGAATTTATTCGTAACTCTGCACAAATTTGTACCAAAAGCGATTTTCAGAAATCTTTGTGCTTAATTATGTACTATTTATGCATAATTTTGCACAAATTTGTACAGAATTGTGCATAGTTCACTCGGTAAAAACGGTTCCTTGGTGTCCAAGGACCATCGGACCGATTCAAGGACGGCTGCATGAAATTTTCCTATCTCCGTCCTTGAATCGGTCCGATGGTCCTTGGACACCAAGGAACCGTTTTTACCGTGCAGTGCATAAATGTGCACAAAATATCTACATAAACATTTAGTGTGTGCCGAGTGGAAAGCCGAGAGCCGACACTGAGCCGAGCGGAGCCGCGCAAGCCTAGCGTTCGAAGGGAAACGGTATTTTCTCGAGAGCCCGACGTCGCACGTAGAACGTAAAAATACTAATGGAAAGATCAAAGTCTGTAGAATTATCGGCCCGCGTTATGTTGGTGTCTGAAATGCCTCTGAACAGCCTAAAATAATGTTTAAACGCACTCCGTCCCCCGTCGGGAACTGACCACGACTTTTCACCAGGCGCGTATTACACTGGTAAAACAAATGTTTAGTTTCTATACATCATGGTGTATAGTTTGCAATTCTATACATGACATGATGTATAGCAGCAACTAAACATGACAAGATGTTTAACACCTATACACTTCGCAAGTGTTTAGAGGTTAAACATTTTGTCATGTATAGAAGTATACACTTGGGTGAAGCTTCACATGCAAAAGCATAGGGATACCACGCTGCCCCAAGTGTATAGCCAACTGAAAACTTGCAAAGTGTTTAGAAAATAAACATCTGCTGATGTATAGTTTGAACTAAACATGATATAGTGTTTAAGTATTAAACATTAGCACTTAAACATCATTTGATGTTTAGAACTATACATTTGTTTTACCAGTGTAAGGGGGGTGGGCGCGATCGCCCTGTGGCCTCTAGACAGCCGCCTGAAAGGTAGGCAAATTATGCTACAAAACCCCTGTATGTAGGCAACCTGAGGGGCACCGCCCCCCCTGTCGGTCGGACCTTAATACGCCCCTGCTTTTCACAAACGCTGCAATCGCTTGTATGATACAAAAGTAGGTATACTTTTTACAGAATATTAATCCTCGTACTTTCCTCTTTCCGACAGTATAAGGTTTCGGTCACTTTGCAATCTGCTTAACAGTTATTTGACAGTTTTGTAAACCGCCCCGCATCATGCGCGCCTTCGAGGCGACTCTCGCCCAGTCGCAGCTAACAGATTCCGCACACTAGCACCCCTTCTCTCGCGCCTATAGTTCCTATGGCGAGATGGGCTAAGCAGACCCCTCCCCACTCCCCCCTCACCCGGCTAGCAGGGGAGTGCTAGTGTGCGGAATCTGCTTGCAGAAGGGCTCTATCTCGAGAGCTATCGCAGTCACTCTGCGCATCCCCCTTCTCTCCCCTCCACCGCCGGCTGCTGCTGACTCGGCCAGCACAGTTTTTTTTCCAGGCCCTGCGACCCCTGGAACACCAAGCCTATCGTCCCCTTCCTGAGGTGGACGGAGGTAGGGTACAGGGTGAAGGTGGGGCGTGCTGGGCTGAGAGACCAGCGCGTCGCGCTGCCAAGTTTTGATTGGTCGTCACCATGAACCGCTAAACTCGTCGGCAAATGGGTGGGGCCGGGCGGGGCTGGGCGTGGCTGGGCGTGGCGGGGCTCAACGAGATAATCATGACCCTATCAGCGTGGACTTATTCGCCTCTAAAAGCGCCGTCCGACCCGCGCGCGCCGGCCCCGCACCGCCTCACCCCGGGGTTGTAAAAGCTGCCGCTCCGAGCCGAGGCCCGAGCGGGTCGGACCGGGCGAGGCGTTTCCACTGCCCTGTTATTCGGCGGGGAGTTCGAACGGTGTGGGAAGAGTGGAGCAGGAGAGAGAGAGAGAGAGAGAGAGAGAGAGAGAGAGAGAGAGAGAGAGAGGGAGAGAGAGAGGGGGAGGAGATGTCCAGCCAGCAGTGCGAAGGGAGGGTCGTTGGGACCAAGTGGAAGTGGGGAGGGGGAGAAAGGGTTAGGGATAAAAGCGCTGTGGCCGGAAAACGCCGCTGTCACCGACACTTTGACTGTGTCAAACACGCAGTGGCTCGCCTCGCAAAGGGAGGGTTGTAGGAGAGAGAAGAGAGGAGGTAAAAGTCTAGGGGAGAGAGAGAGAGAGAGAGAGAGGAGGAGGAGGAGGGTAAGGACTCGTCCAAGTTCAGCCGAGAATGCGGCGTGGCGCTCTTCGCCTCCTCTTCTTCCTCTTCCTCCTCCGCTTCCTCTTCCCTCGTCCCGTCCCGGCAAACAACCGGAAAAGTCGCCCAGAAAACTCGTGGCGCCCGTTTACATCTTGTGCGTCGTCTGCTTGCGACGCTCGCCTTGCCGCGCCCCGCCCCGCCCCGCCCCCGCCGCGCCTCGTCCTGTGTCCTGTGTTTCGCCCAGGAATTTTGCGGAGTGGTTCCTGCTTGCGCCGTGCTGCCGCCGTGCTGCCGCCGTGCCTCTTCGCTGCAGAGCAGAGCAGGAGCGTCGGGGGGCAGCAGGAGAAAAGGAATGTGGCCGAATCAGGCGACCCGTTGCGTAATTGCGAACGCAGCACGACGTCGCCGCCATAGGGACGCGCGGGGGCTGAGCGGGGCGCCCGACAAATACTACTGCCCTACAAACTTGTGACGTGGTGCGAGGCTGGAGGTGAACTCAGGTTCACTCTCACACACGCCACAACTTCATACCTGCGTGTGGCGGGGCGGGGCGGGGCGGGGCGGGGCGGGGCGGGGCGGGGCGGGGCGGGGCGAGGCGGGGCGGGGCGGGGCGGGGCGGGGCGGGGCGGGGCGGGGCGGGGCGGGGTGGGGGCTGCAGGCCTCGGTCAGGCCGTGCTGCGAGGGCGCCTGGAATGGGGTTGTCACTGTCACTAACACGCGCGCGCCGCGCACGGCTGCTTCTGCTCGAGCCCAAGCAGACTGTCGCCGTCCACAGGACCCTTCTCAGCCGCCGCGCCGCGCCGCTCCTCGCCGTGCCGCAAGGCTGCGCGCCCGCCACATGGGCCATCTGCCGCGGCCGTGTGCTGGATGTGCTGCATACCCACCGGGCGGTGTCTGGCACGCCGCCGTAAGGGCGCTCGCCTCGCCGCATGGTCTGGTTTGGGGTTGGGGCTGCGGCCAGGCTGGCTATGCTGTGTTTAGATAAGCGGGTTTGTTTAAACCTTGTGTGTCATGTTCTGAATCCCGCGTGCTTCAACGCTGATACAAAGCTCGGCTCATAATTGCTTGTTTGCGAGCGTGCTAGCAGCTTATCTTGTTTATTGCGTACCGCGTAACCCAAATTGAATTGGAGAAATACGTCTTGAAGAATGAGGACCATGCCCCGATTGGCGGAGCGTAGTGGGAACCATAACAAAACAGAAAGGGCTTTCTAAATACTTCACATTTCGGGCGTAAAACATTATTCAAAATGATTCGAGTGTATGTGCAGCCCTAATAGACACTACCTATTTTTAGCAGATGATACGAATGTATCAGCCTGCTTGTACTGTCAAACAGGGAGCAGCCTGTTTTTTAACAGAGCTACGTTAGAATTGAATGTAAACCTAGATTTAAAGTAGTCACATGCGTAGGTTATAGTGCTTTCATATAGTTCCCTTTACGCTCGCCTTTACGCTTCTCCAATCGGGGTAAGGTTCTCATACCCTGTGGAGAAACTTGCAAACCCTCCCCTATCGGGTACACTTTACCAGTACCACCAGGACACGCCAACGGTCAGCCGATCCGATGTCCAGTCGGTCGCTCCCTCTCACTCACTTTCCCTTCCAAACCACGGATGAAAAAAGAAAGAAAAAGAAAAAAGTTATGCACTGAAATAGTGGTATATTACGCGATTATTATGCAGCTAAATGAGGGCAATTATGCGCTCATTCGGCAAAAAATCGGAAACATTGTGAAAAGAGTAGTAAAGAGACCAAAAAATTGTTAAAAATTCGAAAATGACGAATCATATATAATAAAAAGGTTGTTAAAACCATGGTACTGAGTAAAGGTGTCAATATCAATCCTTTAAATCAATATCACTATTTCAGTCTCAGAACAGAGTAGAAATATGACCTCAAGTATAAATCGACGGATATTTAAGATATTTTCATCAGTTTTTCGTGGAAAACTGAAAATAAACACCTGGGAAAAAATTCGACTTAAAAATACACTGTACCATAGTCCCTCAACAACATAAAAGGTTATATTTTTGTTTTTCATTTTATGATCGATTTTAAAACATTCTGCGGAAAACGCGATCGCATAAAGCGACCATCTCTACCCGCGGTGACTCATTTCATTTATACCGCGACGAATATTACGCGTGCAGAACAGTGCGAGCCATTCTGGCAAACGATCGCCCCTCCCCCTCCCCCCAGCCCTACACCCCCACGCCTGGCGACGACGACTAAACATGACGGCCGCGGGCCGCGGCCGCCCCACCGCGGCTCAGCACTGCTCAGCACTGCTCAGCACTGCTCAGCAGCACGGCCAGCGCGAGTGGACTGCTGATGGAGAGCTGCGCAGCCCTCCGCGGCCCGCTCGCACCTCACCCCGCGCCCCCCTCGAATCAAATCGAGTTGATTCGAGACTCTCGATCCGTGTCGCTGAGCGCGGCGGCGCGCGCTGGACGTGCGCTGACTCCTGACAGTCCGATGCGGGCCGCGCCGCAGCCGCGCGCTGCTGCTTGATTCCAGGAAAGGCATATTAATAAACTCCGATGTGGTCCGCCAGCTGGCGGGCGCGCGCAGGACGGAGAGAGAGAGAGAGAGAGAGAGAGAGAGAGAGAGAGAGAGAAGAGAGAGAGAGGGTGGGGGGGGGGGGAGGTCTAGTTAACGTCCGGACTGCGCGCTCATAAAAAACAATCATCACTCGCCTCATCCCTTTCTCGAGGCGGCCAAATTTCTCGTTAACTATAGGGTGTTGCCCTTTGCTTCGCGGTAGTATCAACCCAGCCCGGCAGCGCTGCTGCGGCAGGCGGAGCACGGAGCGCGGCCGCGGGGCGGGGCGGATGTTTGATGCCCATCTGAGAAACTGCCTCCGATGGCGCGCTCCCCTAGCCTTTCACAACAAACACTGCGCTCCCATTCTCTGAGCAGGGCCCGGCTCCGCCCGCCCGCGCCACGACGCTGAGCCAAATTTTAAATGGCAGCAGCAGCCCTCGGAACGCGCGCGCGCACCGCCCCTCCGGCCCGGCCCGGCGCGCGGCCCGGCCTGGCGCGAACAATGTTGTCCAAATGAACCTCCCCAGCCGCAGCCGTCTTATTCCGAAAGTCGGTTCCGTCTCTCTGTCCTCGTCACACTCGTGGGGCGAAGCCGTACGGAGCAAGCGAGAGAGAGAGAGGACACCACTAAGCGCTTTCCGGAATGAGATGGCAGTGCGGGGCCGCAGGGGGCGCACCGGCCCAGGCGCCGCGCCGCCTCCGTCCAAGATGGCGCCCGCTAGAGTGGCGTTTGTCTCACCGTCCGCCTGTCTGCTGCCCGCCCGTCCCAACCCGCCCCGTCGTCGCCATTGAGTCGGCGTCCGTCGCGCCGGAGAAGAAGGTGTCTGGCTGGCTGTCTGTTTGCGGACCTCGTGGATTTCTTTCTTGTACACCCTTTTCTCGTCTTATTTTCTCCAGGTGAGGGGACGCCGGGGCCGGGCCCGCCCTGCCTCAGTGCCCCCGCCCCCGACGCCGGGATGGGGATGGGAAGCTCGTCGCGACGGGCCCCGCCTCACCCACCTAGACGGAGGGCGTTACCCTGCCGCGGCCTGACGCAAAGCACCCCTCAATCAAGGTACGTATACCCGTGTTGTCGTCCCTTTGGAGAATAAACTTCTGAGGCACAGCGCTGCTGTTTCGCGCTGTCCTACTGCTTCTCACTGAATGCCGGAGTGGGTAAAGGTATAGGGGGCGCGGTGCCAGACTCAATAACGCAACTCATCGGCAGTACTCAGTCTCTCGTCCTGCGGGGCGCTGCAGCCAGCGGCCCCCTCCGCCCCCTCAGCCCCCAAAGGGCAGGCCGCCCGCCCGTCCCGTCCAGAGGGGAGGGCGCCGAGTATGAAGACGAATGAAGCGACGATCTGCGGCGCCCACTTTGCGGAATTGAATGCCCGTCCGGTCGGCGGGGGGCGGGAAGGGAGGGGGTGCGAGGAGGCGAGATAGTTGAGGGGGCGGGAGTGAGGAGGTTTGTGTCCGAGGCTCACCGGCGGGGCGGGAAAGCAGCTCCTCCGTCCTGCGGAGGAGAACCTGCTGACCGCGCCGTGAACTCTTGACCAGGCGCGGCTTTATGGGGGGGGGGGGGGGGGGGGGGGGCGAAGGGGCGATCACCCCCACCCCACCCCCGTCAGCCCTGAAGGCAGCCTGGGAGGTAGGCAATTTGAGGTGCAAAACCCCTGTATGTAGGCAGCCCGTAGCACATCGCCCCTCCCGTCATCCGGACTTAAAACCGCGCCTGTTCTTGACCCACGCTCCATGCCCCGCCCCGCCCTATCTCACAGGAAGCGCGGTGCTTGATGCGCAACGGGACAGGACCGTTAAAACAAGTGCGACTGAGAGCCTCCGAAGGCGCGCACAATAATCCCACAACCGATCCGATCAGAGCCCGCGTCCCCACTCCGCCCCACCGGCCACCGGCCCACATGCGAGTCGACCCCTCCCCCTTGGCGCTAGGCCCGTGTGGACGGGACCGGCGGGGCGAGGCGGGGGAGGGGGGGGGGGGGCACCTCGGGGACGGGCCTCTGCACTGTGTCCCGGAGAGTGATATGTGTTGACCTAAACGCTTTGGGCACCAAGTACATTCATTTATTTTCATTCCAAGGACAGCAACTTTTGTTGCGGCCGTTCGCTCCCCTGCCTCCCTCGGTCCGAGCGGGGTGGAGTGAGAAGGTGCGGGGCGGGGCGGGGCGGGGCGGGGCGGGGCGGGGCGGGGCGGGGCGGGGCGGGGCGGGGCGGGGCGGGGCGGGGCGGGGCGGGGCGGGGCGGGGCGGGGCGGGGCGGGGCGGGGCGGGGTGGTGCGGGGCGGGGCGGCGCCCCTGTGAAGGGGTGGCCCGCCCTGGGCCGGCGGCGGAGGTGGTGTTGCTGTGGTGGTGGTTCTGCTAGTGTAGGCTGCCTGTAAGCGTGACGACCGCAAGAAAAAAAGTAGAAGAAAAGAATGGTCTGGGGCCAACTCTTCGTGGAGGAGGAACTGTACAGAACTAAAAGAGGGATAGCAAATGCGAGATGGGTACCGCACCTTGGTGTTCTCAGCTCTGCCCTTCGCTCCCTGCTGCCGACTTATTTCAGAATGATCGCTCTCACGCCCCCGCCGTCCTTGTCGCACTCATGGAGCACTGCCATCACCAGCATACCGCACAGCCACAGGTGCGACAAGGACAGAGGCGAGAGAGAGATCTTCGGAATCAGACGGCTGCACACTACTCCTGCTGCTCCCCTCTCGCAGACCCCCGGCCGCAGCCCACATGGCACATGGGGCCTAACTGGCCAGCATAGGGCCTTACGGTAACGGCAATGGCCGTGTGGGAATGGCACCGGCCCGCCGCGGCAGGCAGGCCTCCTCGCCAGAGACGATTAAATTTCGCCCCGATTGTGTGGAAGGAGCCAGCAGGGGCAGGAACGGCAGTGGTAACCTCGCCCCCGCGCGCCCCGCGATGGCTGCTGCACCGATCTCGGAATGAAAATTCTTCGAAGAAAACACGACGCCGTGGGAGCGAGGGGCCTGGTTAGAGATGAACTCGGTCTTGTTTTCGGACTCGTTCGCAGCGCCGCCGCGCCGCCCTCGGTTCCCTTCCTGGTAAACCACTAAAGGCGCGGGGCGCGAGGGAAGTCCGTACGCGCCCCCGCCGCGCCCCCGCCCGTCCGCACCGCCTCGAAGACCAGTCCGCAACAACACAACCGTTCGGCTTTATTTTCGGTTTGTTACGGAGCTGCTGCCGGGTGCGGCGGGCGGGGTGCGGCGGGGTGCTCCTCGTTAGCGACTGGCCGGGCCGCGGGCAGGATGTGGCCGCCAGAGAGCAACCCTTTGGCCGGCACCGGAAGTGGCGGACGATACGGAGGGCACGGTCGCGCCCGCACCCAGCGGGCCGTCCTGACGGATGTCGAATGTCGTCCTGTCCATTTGGTTCTGCCTATGTGGACCTCACAGCATCACGCGGCAACATACAGTCATTTGCCCTAAATCCGGACGATTTTTGAAGGAAAAAGCCCGTGAACGTCGTAATATCGATAGTACAAAAAATCGGTGGGGGTTCTAGAATCTTTATGTTTAGACACATCTACCCCTGAAGAAAACAAATTTTTATCACTGACGATGTGCTCGTGAGATCAGCTAGAGAAGTGTCCGAATTTAGGAACCAAAGTGCCCTAAATCCGGACAAAGTACCCTAAATTCGGACGCTTTTCAAAGCCAGTGTGCGGTAACATCGAGCCGTTGGATCGGGACCAAACTCGGTATGATCATAGATTGAATCACCCCCTTCCTAATGGCGTTTTGTTCAAATCGATCAGATAAGCGGTTTGCGAGTAAATTGGCACCGAATTAGGAAGAAGACGACAAGACAGATAGATGGGCCAGGCGCCCTAAATTCGGACGGTTTTATAAGGTGAAGCATGTAAACGTCGTAATTTTGAAAGTGCCCCGCCCCGCCATTTCCCATTGACCTGCCGAGTTGCTACTGGGCCAGACCTAGCTGGCGATCACTCCGGCAACAACACCACCTGCGTAGGTTCACACTGACGCCGCTAGACTGAGCTGGATAGTGCGCTTATGATCGAGCAGCTAAGAGAAAAAGCCTGTCCGGATTTAGGGCACTTTGGGAAATCGTCTCCCAAACTAAGACCAGGTGACGTAACTCTTTTTTTTTCGGTATAATCATGTAGGTAAAGAGTTCTAGTTTCACATATGCGACGATGAAGGTTTCACTTGCATCCGAAGTTGGGCGCCCCCAGTCCTGAAACGACAGTTCAAAAAAATGTCCTATTTCGTCGCGTCCAAAATTTAAAGTTTGAAAAGTTCTGGGGAGTGTAATATTTATGATATCAAATTTGTTTTTTCATAACTAAATTCTAGAAGTCCTAACGCTTCCATAGAGCCCACGGACGTTAAATTCTGACCACCTGTAGCCATTTCCGGGGCAATAATTGTGGAAAACAACAAAGTGTCCGGATTTAGGGCGCCAGTCCTGCCGCGCAGGAATCTCGCGTACCGCGGATCCTCTGTGGGTCCTTCGCGGACTGCGAGCAACCCACGAGAAGGATCCGCGGACCTCGACCTTCCCCCGCGGAGGATCCGCGGTTCGCGAGATACCCCCACGGAGCGACTCGCAGACCGCGAGCTCTCCCGGCGGACTCGCGGGTTACTCCCGAGAAACCGTGAACCTCCCCCCCGGTAACGCCCCGCCGTAGACCGCGCGAACCGCGAGAGGGCCCTTTCGGGACGATGGCTGCAACATCAGTGCCGGAGCGGAGCGTCCAGGCTTGGAGCCGGTCTCCGGCGCCTGATGGGTATGCAGTCCCGGATGGAGCGGTGCGGGCGGGTTGCATAGTACAAAAAGTGCACGGCGTCCGTCAGCCACCTGGTACACTCTCCAATGCGTGACTTTTCACCGAAGGGTTGACCACTTACAGCTGCATGGAGTGTACGTGTACTGTACACGTGAGCACACCTGAGATTTTCAGGGCAGAATTCAATTTTATTCATCAATTCATCAATGCATGTGTGAACTGTTAATATAAGAAATTATTAAACAAAACTTTAAAAACGACTAAAGTTTTAACTTGTTGTTTGAAAATTGTCTCTGAATGCTTTTCACCGAGGGGGAAGCAGCTCTGAAAGTTTTGTACTCCTTGTAATTTAGAAAAAATCAGAAAATTTCAGAATAATTCTGAAAAATTCAGAAAAAATTACAGAAATCTAGAAAGAAGTCATGCGCAAATTCACAAAAAACAATCACCAAAATTCACAAAATTTGTATATCAAAACCGAGCTGAACTTGGAAGCACCCTATTCTACAGTCTGTACATCCTATGCGTTTCAGCGTGAGTAGGCGACTGAGGGAGCACGGCCATCCCCAAGTAGTTGAGGTCGCAAGTCGGTGGTCTGTCCGCTGTCCTGATAAGAGGAAGAGGCCCACGCCCGGGCGGTAGTGGACCTTGAGGAGGAGTGCCAGGCCCCGTCAGGACGCAGCTGCTCCCGCCGGGGCGGGGGTGGGGACGATAGGGCTCTACCGTCTCCCTGCAGAGCGGTCTGCCTGGAATGCCTGGAATGAGTCTCTCTCCCTCCTCCTGGTGTCCGCCTGCCTCCTGGACATTGCCAACTGACAGCACGCAAATAGGAATCTTGTCCCTCTCGCGCACCGCTCCCGCCTCGTCCCAGCCAGCCCCGTCCGGGTCCCTGATCTGGAGGCGGCGCGGGGTTGGGGCGGCGGGGGTAGCTGGGCCAGCAGGTTTCCGAAGGTCGCTCCCGTACCTCCGTCCTTGTCGCACCTATGGCGGTGCCCCATGTTGGGGACGGTGGGTCCCCGTGAGTGCGACAAGGACGGAGGCAGGAGAGCGATCTTCGGAATCAGCCTGGCCGCCCGGGCCGGGGAGCGGCGGTGGCGGTGGCGGCGTCCTCTTGCTTCTCCCCATCAGATTGCTGCTCACTCACCGCCCTGCCCGGCCCTGCCGCACCCCTCCTCCCCGCCCCGCTGCCCCGCACCCCTTCGACGTGCACGTCCACCCGCCGCCCCAACCCAGCCGCCCCGCCCTGCCCGCCCCGCGCCGGCCGGCCCCGCACCGTCGCTGGCGTCGCCCCGGAAACATTTCATTGCGATTGACGCGCGCGCTGCTGCCAGTCTGCTGCCAGTCTGCTGGTGTGAGGTGTGAGTGACGCTCCGTGTTCCGGCCCTGCCCTGCCCTGCCCTGCCCGGCCCGACGGACGTTGACGCGCGGGGAGATACCCGCCGTGCCGCCGCGGTGCCGCAGCCAACTGATTCCGAAGATTTGCTGTCGTACCTGCTCCATCTTTTTCCGAGGGGGCCTCAACTAACCCAAAATTTGTACACATGATTTCAAGATTTCATATGATTTCACATGATGACACCTCTTATAATTGAAAGATATCATTCGTAAAGTAAATACAAGCGTATTTTGAGCTTTATGAGCCCAAAATACGCACTCAAATCAATTTTTTTCGGCAATAGATCCACAGTTTTTGACAATGATCTCTCGAAGACATCAGCGATTGTGTACACATGATTTCAGGAGTTGAGGCCCTCTCATCTTTTTCGCACCTATGGCGGTACCCTATGTCGGGTATTTCCGTGCCGTTAGGGCCCCCTAGGGCATAGCCATGAGCCATGCGTGCGACAGAGACAGACGTCTGAGAGCGATCCTTGGTATCAGTCGGAAGGCGCCGCACTGCACTCAGGAGGAGAAGGAAGGGGACTGGTACCCGCCCTAGGTTAGATAAGCAGGATAACCTGCCAGAGCGGGGCGGGGCGGGGCGGGGCGGGGCGGGGCGGGGCGGGGCGGGGTGGGGTGGACTGGCCCGGCGTGAATAGAATATGAATGACGCGTGTTTTCGGGGAGCGCGTCGCGTCGCTCTCGTTGGTAATGCAGCCGTTGTCATGTTTCGCGCCCTGGAAAAAAGAACGAAATGGAGGGACAGAAATATATTGCGGTTTATTTTTGTTGCGCGCGACAAATCTGTTGATTGGAGACGAGCAGTATCCTCGCTGCAGCGCCTCTGCTGCAGCCGCATGCATAGAGTCAGTGAGAGGCAGGCCCAACCAACGCCTTTTATCCGTGGTACATCGTGTACACTTTTAATTTTCGCTCAGTAATAATTGTACGACAAGGCGTACAATGATCATACGCCAGAGGCATAAACCACGCAAAACGGCACCCGTGGTGTACAATGTCAGCACATGTTTGGTGTCCGCCTGTCACTGTACACCAGGGTGTACAGTTGTAAGCGCACACTCTAAATGACCATGTAACTAGCCAGTAACAAAATTTTCAAAAATGTAACTAACTATACACAATATTGTATTCGGCTTAGGCATGTTTAAAAAAGTCCAGGGGCTGGTAACAATAAAAGTCCATGGTCATTTAGAGTGCAGGCGTACAGTTTTGCGTGGTGTACGCCTCTGGCGTATGACCACTGTACGCCCCTGGCGCACCATTTCTGAGCACCCAAAAGTAGCAATGTAGCTGACTGGCGCGAGCGAAAGGAAAGAAGTGAGTGCAGCCAAGTGGTATACCAATCTCCACCACTGTGGATCGAAGCCGAAATGAGTTAAAAGGCTGGAAAGCCTGCAGGCAGATGCAGCTCCGGCCCGGCGGGCTGGGTTTGGTCTCGTGTCGGGGTCGACGGCTGCGATCTCCCCGGCGATAGCGGCTCTAGCATCGTCGCGCATTGTAGTAAGTCCCCTGAGCGCTCCCTATGGTCCGGCCCGCTCAGGTGTGGGCTGTATGCGAGGGGGACGTAACTTCGAAATCGGGTGTACACCGACCGGAGATCGAGAGACCGGTGAATGATGGGATTTGATAGAATTGATATGTAACTGACCAAAAGATTTAACATAGATCGAGAGACTGACAGTGACCGGAGATGATAGAAAAATGATTTAGGGACAAAAAAATGATTTAAAATGATCAAAAATTGATTGGTTAGTGATCGGATGATTGAGAAATGATCGGATGATTGTGAAATGACCGGATGACTGAGAAATGACCGGATGATTGAGAAATGATCGGATGATTGAGAAACGATTGAGAAATGATTAGATGATTAAAAAAGTGATTGGATGATTAAAAAATGATTATATGATGAAAATTTATTAGATTGAAAATCTTCGCCACTTTCCGCGCCATGCAGCGTGAAATTAAACGTGCAAGCGGTTAAGCGGCACTTAATTCTAAGGCATCCCGACGCCGTGTTACTGAGGGCGTGTGCGACGGCAGGGTATCCGGACTAGTGACCACATAAAAACTGCCCCGAACCCAAATCGACCCCAGAATAACATTGACCACAAATACAGGGTGACCACATTTTACAATGACACCTGTTTCACAAGTTTTCACAAGTGCTGCCCTGTAGGGTGGCCGCAAATAAAAATATTTTTGATTTCTCAAAATTCTCAAAAAAGAAATTCAGTTTCAGATAGAGCATTAAAAACTGAATCGAATGAGCTTAGAACGAGCCCTGTACGCATAAAATTAGAGGTTGCGCAAAGCGCTCAAAGTATTACAAACAATAACAAAAGTTTACGGATTGCATCGAATTGGTAATATTTTTTGTTAAGTTTTAAATAGGTCCATAAACCATGCAGGGTCATTCTCAGGGGGGATTTGATACGGAGAACCCATTTTTCAATTCCTTTTTAACATACAGGCCCTTTAAATGCCTCTATTTCCCCCTGAAAGTAAATTTTAGTTTTTGTTCTCACTTTTATCAAAAGACGCAGGGAGCTCCGCCGGGACCCCGCCCGCTCTGGACCGGTGTTAGAGCGTAGTTACAGGCTTCTTTTCATGCTCTTTCGACTGTAACCAAGGAAAATGTCCCAACTCATCTCCTTCAGTACGTTTGTGTTGCGACAGCAAGTAGCCAAAGTTCCTAAAAATCAAACAAGTATACGATGGGCGCTGCGTCCGATCCCAATTTTTAGGCAACGGAGTTGCCTTCTAAAATCGCAGAAAAACGTGCGTGTTTTGTTTCATATGGCCCCTTACGACAGAAAAAAATCTGCTGAAGGGAATTCGATAATATTAAGCATACATTTAGAATGTAATCTAGTACATTCGATTCTGAAGTCTAACTTTTTTTTGAAAATTGTGGCAAGTTTTTTAGGGGTCAGATTTGGGTCATTATGGGTTGGGGTCAATATGAAAGGTGGTCACCTGTCAGTGGTAACAGTATAACGTGGTCAGTCAGACTGTGGTCAGTTGTCCTAGACCCCGACGGCAGCACGACGGCATCCTCCTCCTGCCCCTCCTGGAAAATGACTCACCTCCCTCCAACTCTCACCAACGAAACCGCGCCGAAATTCTGCCAGAGCAGGCTCGAGTCTCCCGCGAAATTCAAAATCATGAGAACCGACACTCACCCTCCCCGGCTACAGATCGCGACGAAAACCGATCGAGAGACTGAAGTGAAGACAGTTATATCAAACAAAATATGTAAGAAAGTGTAACGAAAGTTTCGGGGTTTCTACCTAGCGCGCAGGTGGACAAAAAAGTAAGAAGATAGATTAATCGACAGAAGAAGAAAGAAAAAAGAAGGAAAAAAAGGCAAAAGACGATCTTATTGTATGACAATAACTAAAAGTGAAGGGTATTACTGGAGGTGATCGAGAGTGATCGGGAATAATTGAATGCGATTGTGATGATCGGGAATTGACCGAAAGTGATTGAAATGATTGGAAAATGACCGAAAGTGATTGGAAATGATTGTGAGGTGACCGAATGATACAAAATTGACCGGATGATTGAAATTTGATCGGATGATCGGGACATTGATCGAATGATCGGACGTGATCGAAAAATGATTAAATTTCCAGGCGTACACCGATTGGTTCGAGTTACGTCCCCCTCGGCTGTATGGCTCGGCGGCCGTGCACGGGTTCACTGCATTCACTGCCCCCCCCCCCCTTTTTTTCATCGCCCCGCAACAATGTCCCATTTGTTCTCTCTCTCCTTACATTCATTCATTTGAGTTGTCGAAAGATGACGCGAGTCTGTCCACGATTATGCACTCGTGGATTCATACGTCCAACTAAATATTCAAAGCGACGCGCGGTAATGTGGCAACACAAGATGTGGGAGGAAAAGGGAATGGGGTAGCGGGGCATGGGGGTGGGGGTGGGGGGTGAAGGGGCGCACCGGCGCGACGCACGCGAGCCCAGACAGGGGACATGTTGCCCACCGGTTTATACCTCTTATTGTCCTCGGCCCTGCTACAGCCCAGCCCTGCCGTGCCGGAACACGTCCGCAGCGAGGGCCCCCTCATACGTGCACTCTCTCTCTCTCTCTCTCACTCTCTCTCTCGCACACACTCTCTCTCTCTCGTTCTCTCTCGCTACCCGGACGCAGACGCCGCCGCGATTGAATCGTATCGAGTGGAGTGGCGTATAAAGTCGTGTCGGACCCGCGTGCTCTGTTGGGCCCTGCGCAACTCGACTCGACACTCGTTTTGTTTTTCAAGGCGCGCGAGCCGGCAGCCGCACGGAGCGGAGCGGGTCGCAGGTGAGTATGAGAACATTCTCGCTCTCTCTGCGTTTCGGTCGCGCGGGCGGTACAGGACTGCGCCTTACGTCCCGGCGCGCGGCCGCGTGTGTTAGAGTGTATTAATAAGATGAATAGGGACTCTTTGGGGTCCTCGGCGGCGGTGAATAAGGGCCGGCAGGGGTGGGGCTACGCTAAGGACCACCTGGGCGGCAGGGTGGGGTGGGGTTAAGCGGGACCAGCGAGGTCAGTCCGACTTTTCTTTCGTCCGGCCAGACAAATGTCACAACACAGAGAGACGCCCGGGCCGCCGAACAAAGGGAGGGACGAGAGAAAAGTAAAGTAAAGGTCCGCTGTGGCCGGCCAGAGTGCGGCGGGGCGTGGCGCGGCGTGGCGCGACCGGCTAAGGTGAATAAAAAGCCCTCCCCTGCCCGCCCACCTGGAGGTCGATTACGAAGGCGGTTTCTTCGGCAGCGCTACCACGGACGCTCGGGTGAACTCGGGTCGAGCTCGGGCTTAGACCGGAGCGCGCTCGGGAACCAATCAGGACTTGTTTACAAGCTCGCTCTGGGCTCGCCCGGTCTAAACCAGCCACATTATCGGCTCGCATGGGCACGCATGGGCTCGCAGCTGATCGACGGTCACCTGTTGTCCACCGTGCCTGTTGTGTATTGTGTTTTGAGTTGGGATGCCTTTCAGGACGTCCCTATGCCGTCCGACTGGATTAGGACGAATAGCAGGACGTCTTCCTGCCGTCCGACTGTGTTGTTTGGACGCCTTGCAGGACGTCCTACCGTCCCGCTGGGTTGGGACGTTTTTCTTCACGTCCCTATATCGTCGGACCAGACGTACAGCAGGACGTCCCCATTCGGCTGGGTTGAGACGCCTTTTTTGATGCCCCGTCCGGCTTAGTTTGGACGCTTTCCGAAGCGTCTCCCATCCGTTAGGTGTTCTAATAGTGTCTCACTTCCTAGTTTTTTAGCAGATGATACGAATGTATCAGCCTGCTTGCACTGTCATGCTATCATACAGCGAGCAGACGGCAGAGAGCAGCGCAGCCAGCTGAGAGCAACCAGCAGCTAGTGTGGCATAATATTATACAAGGGGGAAAGAGTCGCGCGGCGGCGCGCCCGCGCACGCCCAGGCCCTAACTACTCCACGCCACCTACCAGGTACGAAGCCTTGCCCGGACGGGTACAGGTAGGGCAGCTGCCCCACTGTTTGTTTAGCTCCCCGAGGTGGGATACAATAATGCAGGCTGATTACCCAGATCGTCCAGGGCGGCCCCGACCCTCCCAGTCGTCCTAGGCTCAAATTGTGGTGTAAGCACCATCATTTCATAGTCAGCGCACTTCGACGGGCGTTTCAATTTTCTGACGATATCGGCCCGGTGGGAGGGGCGCGGTGGCAGTGGGAGCATCCCGCCCGCTCGGGCCGGCCGGCCACACCAAGACTCACCGGGACCCTCATTATCATATGCTAAGCAGCAGGCCGTCCGATAATTACGCGTGGAGCCCCAATTAAGCCATTTTTATAAAACAATTAGCAGCATTGTTTGGATTTGCCACCGCGATTAGCGCTCGTTCGCCGGCGCGAGAGGAGCTGCTGAGCCGAGACGTCTCTTATGAGAAATTGCTCCCCGCGGTGTGCGTCCGGATGCGGTGAATTTATTCGATGCCCGCCGGGCGTCGTGTTTTTATTTGTTTTTCCCGCCTTGCCGTGCCTTTCCTTCCACTCCTGCAACCTGCGCCTGTAGAACCAGCGAGAACTATATTTGATTGCCCGGAACATAATTCGTCGTGAATGTCGGCTGCTGGCTGGACGCTGCTTGACGCGCCGAGGCCGAGGCAAGGCGGTAACACAGAGCGCACCGCCTTAAATTAAATACACGTCTTGTCCGCGGGACGCCACGGGCGCCAAACCTGAAACAACAGTCATAAACTCAATTTTGGGGGTCCATATGAGTGCGTGCGTGTGTGTATGTGTGTGCGCGCGCGCCCGCTCGCTCGAGCCAGGGCGATTTATGCCCTGGTCATTCGGTTAGACCGTCGAGTGAGGAGGGGGAGGGGGGGCCTCGGGTACCGAACGCCTTTGCTCACCCAAGTAAAACTAGCTCCAGTCCAGGACTGTAATAAGTCGAGTCTACAAATTTGCAATGTTGTTTATTTAAGCGATACGGAGACGGACGTATGATGGTTCCGATCTACGATTTGTGTTGTTTTATCCTAACCAGATCCTAACCTCTGCTCCAAACAGCATGCAGGGAGGAACAGTGTGGAAATTATCTCCACTGACGCCAATACGTATACATTTGTGCAAAAGTTTGTTATTCTTTCTATTTACTTTTAAAACGTTTCATTCTATGTTTTTTTTTTGTTTCTATTTCGCTTTCCTGAAACACATCTACATCTACTTTTTGTTTGACATGTTTCCAGCTTCAGGGTCCTCACTTTCCATGCCCGCTGGCCGCCCCTACCCTGCTCAGTAGCGTAAGTCTAGTTTAGCTTTAGTTCTATACCTAAACCAAAAACCAAAACTTGTCAGTTCGGCCACGCGGGCCGGGCACGGACGGGGCGGGGAGGGGGGAGAGGGAGGGGTAGGGGTAGGGTGCCATGCCGTCGCGTCGCGTTGAGCTGCTCCGCGGGGTTGACAAGCGTGCGACAAGCGACCGCGATAGCACCCCCCTCCCCCCTCCCCACCCCAACCGAACGTCGATGTCCATGTCCGTCATCTAGATTCTGAAAGCCGCTCGCGTAGTAGGATGGGGGCGTTGAAAGGGGTGGCCGGGCCGGGGGGTGGATGGGGCAGGGCCGGGCGGGGCGGAGCGGGGGCGGTTCGCAGAGCGCAGCGAACCCCGCCGGGCCGGGCCGGGCCGTCGCGCCGGCAGCCGCAGCCCGCCCGCAGCCGAGGAGCCGGCCCGGCCCCGGCAGCCGGCCGGCCGCCAGTCGCGCGTGGAACGCCTTGTAGAGAGGACGTGAGCACGCCGCCGCGCCGCGCCGCTCCGAGTCAAGCCGTGCTGAGAGTCGCGTCCGTGCGCTCGCGCCCCGCGTGTGTGTGTGTGTCAGTGTGAGAGTGTCGCTTCTCCGAGCCGAGCCCACCGGCACGCGATAGGGAACGCCTACCGTGGCTGTGCTAAGGAGCAGGTGAAGTGTGGGCTCTCTCTTGTGGTCTCGTGTGTGACAAGTGCCATAACCTTTATAAGCGGATTCTTTTATTCTTTTGGATAATTTGGATTACCCACCGGCTGCTGCAGCGTGTGTTGTGAGTATTTTCTGTTGCCCCCTTCATTTTCCCCACGCGATCCATTGACTCTCTGGGACTGTGATCAGAAAGGGAGACAAAAACAATCTCCGTTGCTGTAGTCGCTCCGCAGCGCGCGGACCGGTCGGCACCCCTCACCCCTCCCTCGCCCCTCGCAGCCGGCGGGCCCCCGCGCCCCGCGGCACTCGCCTTACCTCGGCATGCATTTTCATGAAAAGGCGGTCGGCCACACTGACATGAGCAGCCCAGACCACACCAGGGCCGCTCACACAGCGCGAACCGTCGCGCCGGCCAACGCCATGACCCTCTTGTCCTCTGCCTTTATTGTGGAACGGTAGTGTTCGTAATCGGGCGAGTTAAACCCGCACCCCACATCTTTTGTCTATCTCCCTCTCATTTGACTCGCGAACCAGAGTGAACGAGACAAGAAGATGTGGAGCGAGGCCCATTCGCACGCGCGCCTCGACAGGGAATGACCACTCGACAGGGAATGGCCACACAGCGTTGAATCCGAGGGGCCTCAACTCCTGAAATCATGTGTACACAATCGCTGATATTTTCGAAATCATTGTCTAGAAATGTGGATCTAGTGCCGAAAAAAAAGATTTGAGTGCGTATTTTGGTCTCATAAAGCTCAAAATACGCTTGTATTTACTTCACGAATTATTTCTTTCAATTATAAGAGATGTAATCATGTGAAATCTTGTAATCATGAGTACAAATTTTGGGTGAGTTGAGACCCCCTCGGTTGAATCTTCTGCCAGCGGAATATGCCACCCTAAACAGGACAGGGCAGGGCCAGGCCTCGCCGAGGCGGAGGAGGTCCGCTCACTTAAATTAGTCGCGCTTCACTCTCCGGCCGTTCCGGACCAGCCGGAGCAGTACCCGGGCCCGGACCCCTCCCAGCGGATGTGTGAATCTCGTAACCTTTTGCCGGCGCACCGGTCTCGTTGGCTCGGGTCGGATCTGCATGCTTGGGGGGCGGCGCCGCGCGCTCTGCGCTCTGCCTGCTCGGCCTGCTCCTCCGCCAGCCCCCGCCCCGCCACGCCCCGCCACGCCCCGCCCCGCCCCGCCCCGCCACGCCCCGCCCGCCCCTCCGATTCGGTACATTGTTGGCCTCATTAACTCGTTTTACGCCGCTCAGACTCATTTGATTCAAGTGCTCGTACTCCTCCCCCCCGCCCCGCACCGCCTCCGTCTCATGGTGTCGCCTGGTGGGCGTCGCGACGGTGGGCGTCCAGGCGGCCGGGCAGGCAGGCAGGCAGGCAGGTAGGCAGGGCCTGAGTGCTGAGGCTGAGGTGCCCCGTGCGCCGCGCCACGCCACGCCACGCCGAGCCACAGTAACATAAAAGGTTACGCTTATGCTCGGCCACTATGCCGAATGGGGGAAGAGTGTTTTCGTTTCTTTCCTAAACGCTCCGCAGAGCTCCCGCCCGCCCTCTCTGCCCGCGTCTCTTGTCTCTCTCCCTCTGCAGTCCGCGGCGCGTCCTCGAATACTCTTCCCCCTTCCCCGCTTTTTGTGTCCCTCGTCCTCGCCGTCATATCGCTCCGCATAAGAGGAAAATTTTATGCCGTTTCTCGATTTGGCGCGGCTATGCAAATGCGCGCGGCGCGTTCGGCGCCCAGGCCGGCGCGGCGCGGCGCGTCGCGGAGCGGCATTGCGCGCCCCGGGGCCGGGCGGGGGGCCCCTCGCTAACGGGACGAGATTTCCCAGGGTTTTGTTTTTACTGGCGGACTTACTTGTGGCTCCGGCGTGGCACGGCCGCCTTGGCTTATTTCGAGCAGAGGAGAGAGGAATAAGGAGGACTTCCACCGCAGAGTTCTGCTGTACTGCTGCTGCTGCTGCAATGGCTCGCCGGGTCGGGCCGGGCGCGGCCGGATATGGAATGGAATCACCGTGAATGGAACTTTTGCGTTATTTGCAGAATACGATGCGGCGGGATAGAGGGTAGGATTGCAAGGTAGTGTGGGTGGAGGCCGCGCTCGAAGAAAAAAAAAAGATTAGCCAAAATAGCTAATGCATTAGCTCGTATGGCCTTAGCTAATTATTTTAGCTGTCTCAGCTGAACAGCTCCCTAGGGAAAAAATCACCCAAGCTGTGATTGCGAATACCTGAGCTGTTACAGCTGTAAGTTAGCTGAGACAGCTGATATTTTTAGCTAAATCAATACCAGCTAGTTCATCAGCTATTTTTGGCTAATCTTTTTTTTTTCCCGTGCGGTGAATGGAGCGCTTTTACAGATTTCCATTGTGGACCTGCTGCATGGCGGGCGCCGGGCGCGAGTCCGAGCTGGACGGCAGCGGCAGCGGCGGTGACGCGGCCAGCGTTTTGATCTGGAAGGGGTGGCGCACTACGCGGGGCGGGGTGGGGTCGGTTCCGAGGGGGCCACCACTCCCGTAATCCTGTGTACAGCTGTCAGTGTAATCCCTGTGTAATCCGTGTAATCCCCAACAAAATTTTGGAGAATTATCACCAAATTTCACCTAATTGTTCTTATTTAGTGGTTTTAGCCCCAGAAATTCGTGTGTAATCCCACAAAATTCATGTGTAATCCATGTAATCACGTAATCCTGTGTACATCCTAAGCCGAAGAGGTGGCCCCCTCGGTCGGTTCCACAAGGCGATCTGGCTAGGCCAGTGCTTAAGATGCCGAGATCGATCTCTCGAGACTGCGGACGGGGCGGGGCGAGACGGGGCAGGGCAGGGCGGGGCCGTCGGGACGAGACGGGCGTTCGGAAGTTGAGTAGCAGTGCTACGAGTGTGGCCCCCTCTCCTGCCCCTCTCCCTCTTTCTCTCTTTCTCTCCCTCTCTCTCTCTGCTCCTCCTTCCTCCTGGCTGCCAGCAGGCGCGCGCGCGCCCAGAATTGGGACATTTCCTCCCCACAGGGCAGCACGAGGGTACGGGACGGGGGGAGGGCCCAGGGGGAAGGCGTGGGGGGACGTGCCCGCCCCGTCCCCCCGCCCCGCACCACCCCCTCCTCGGACCTGTTTCCGCTGCATCCTTCCTGTGCGCCCGTGCCTTACCCCTCCGACGGGGAGGTGCCGTTCGGTTTGTACTCCACTGGGGCCACCCGCCCCGCCCCGCCCCGCCACGCCACGCCTCTTCTTCACACCTGCGCAAATACTGTCGGGTAGGTCCCTGTCAGGCACACGCTGTGGGGCGGGGTGGGCGGGGCGAGGGCGGGACCCGGGCCGGCCGGACGCCGACGGCGGTCGCCAGGCACACGTCCTCCTTCCGGCGTATCTTTCTTTCTTTGTTTCTCTCGTTCTTTCTATCCGTCTTTCTTTCTTTTTCTGTCTCTTTCTCCGTGCCTCATTCTTTTCGGCCATCCTGGCCTGGTCCGGGGCGGTACGACACACACGCACGGCCGCCATCACCGCCGCCGTGATCGAGCGCTGCTGCACCTGTCGTCGGCACACATCGCGCCCCGCCCCACCCCGCCCTGCCCCGCCCCGCCCCGCCACATATCGTCGCGGTTTAATAAAGGCGCTTGTGGCGCGTCTCGCTTTCCTGTTCCGGTCTGCTTGCTCGCCCCTTTGATGCCCCGGCCGTCGCGTCGCCCCAAGAACAACGAGGTCCGACGTTTTTCAACGCCAGCGTGGAAAAGCTACCTATAAGATGCTCCCTATATCGACCGCCGCCTCCATTCGCGCGGAGTGCCTGATGCCTGATGCCTCTCTTGCTCTCCCCCTCCTCTCCCCTCTCGCTCTCACTCTCCTCTCTCGCTCTCACTCGCTCCTCTCTCGCTCTCCTCTCTCGCTCTCACTCGCTCCTCTCTCGCTCTCACTCGCTCCTCTCTCGCTCTCACTCGCTCCTCTCTCGCTCTCACTCGCTCCTCTCTCGCTCTCACTCGCTCCTCTCTCGCTCTCCTCTCTCGCTCTCCTCTCTCGCTCTCACTCGCTCCTCTCCTCTCACTCTCGCGCACACGTGCTCCCCCGCGCTCGCCCGAGCGCATACCCAGCGCTGTGGTGGTGCGCCGCTCGCCCAGCCCTGCCAGGCTCTCGAGCCGAAAAACGACAAAAAAGACGACACTTTGTCACCCAAGGAGAGTTCGGTGGAGCGATGATAAATGAAGTGCCTTTGGCGGCCGGTGCAGTGTGGGTAGTGGCGGGGCGTGGCGGGGGGCAGAGCAGGAGGCTCACACCGACCGGCGTTGGGAGGGTCGGGTCGAGGAGGGTGCAGCTTATCGTGGTACAGATAGCGCCCCCGGCTCCAGACACGGCCCTCGCCCAGACACGTTGCCTGCCGCTGCCTTCTTGCTCCAGCTCGTTTTTCGGCGTCCCTCGGAGGAAAAACGAAGCGTCCCGGAAAACTTCCGCGCTTGCCCCAGTTTAGTCCCTGTGATAACGACCCTGGAGTTAAGGGGGTCGCGGTGAGAGCCGGTACGGCCCTACTGAGGAGGAGGACAACGCCGAGTCCTCGTGGGCTCCCCGCGGCGAGCGGCCTGTGGTGGATGGCGGAGGCGAGGGGGCCTCGCGCGGAACGCTTTCGTTTCTCCTTTTTGTCGGGGTCGTCGCCGACGGACAAGGCGGTGGTGTAGGAAATCTGATTCCCTGGCCTGGACGACGAGGTCGCCTGCGGTGCTGTCACCTTGATGGGGAGGGGAGGGGGGAGCCTGGGGTGCTGGTATCGATACCCGGTACCCACCGCCGGGCCGGACCGGAGAGCAGCACTTTGGGGCTGATGCAGCCCGGACAAATAAAATGATGCAAGGCGGAGAGAGGAGAGGCGGGCGGGGACCGTAAAAGTGAAATATGGCGGCGTGCAGCTGGTGGACCACACGTGGACCACACGTGCTGCGGGGGCGCGGCGGGGCGGGGCGGGGCGGGGCGCGGAGTGGCGACAAGATTTGGCGCAGCCTCGATATGGCAGTCATCAGCCGGGGCTCGGCTGCCGCTGCTGCTGCTGCTGCTTGGCAGCGCGTGGCCGGAATGGCGCGGAATGGCTTGGCACGCGGAGCGGACCGAATGCGATCGAACGAGGCGTGAGCACGAGCAGCACGGGGCGGGGCGGGCCAGGGGGTCGAACACATCGACGACAGTCGATTGGGAATTGGCAGCAGCGCGCGGGATGCGCGCGATCTGGGGGAAGCGCGGAGGAATGAGTGCGGGTGAGAGCCGGTCGGCGGGGGAGGGGAGGTCCCTGCCGCTGCTCCCCCGCTTCTTCCTCGTCTGGACCGACGCAGGTCACAAGCGCGACAGCTCGGGAGCGCGACAGCTCGGGAGCGCGACAGCTCGGGAGCGCGACAGCTCGGGAGCGCGACAGCTCGGGAGCGCGACAGCGTGTGTTCCTCTGCTAGCCGGCACCGACTATACACGGGTCGGCGTGCTAGCTCCCTGAAGTTCTATGGCTATGGCTGTAGCTCTTGCTATAGCTACTGCTACAGCTCAGCAATAGATATTGCTATAGCTATATTCCCCTCTCGCAATACGTATTCTAACCAGTGCGTCACGATAAGAGGCTACACTCTCAGACCACTATGGACATTTTTACAATAAATTATAGACGTATGACTTATTATAGACGTTTGAACACCTGCTTAAAACTACTTCAGATTTGCTAAGAGCACCTTTGGCAGGGAAAAGTGCTCTTTTTGTACTTTGAAGGCCGTATCCTCTTATCGCAGGGGCGTAGGAACGGGAGGGGAGGGGGTGAGCATTGCGGGCGCCCCGAAGGAGCGCCAAATTCACCCTGCAAGGGCGCCGAAACTTAAATGAGACCGGAGAGTGCACCCTGGCCGCATTTCGGCGATATTTGTTTTGGCACTCTAACAGGTATTTTGTCGCCCTGCCCTGAACAATGAGAGAACCCTCAAAAATTTTCTTTGCTCGCTTCGCTCGCAACGGTTTTGTACACAGGCCGATACAAAACTCGCTACAAGGCTATCTTTTGTGCGCTTGCGTTTGTTAAGTCCTATCCAGTTTCCTTATATTATTACAAAAAGTACAAATTTTTCTGTATACGTAATTTTTTAAAGGAAAGAGGGGTGCCAGAAGTCTTGTAAGAAAGGGGTCCCCCCCACCCCCCGACTGAAATTCGTTCTTACGCACCCGTCTTATCGTGACCCTTCGGCTCCAATACGTATAGCGATACAGCAATTGCCAGCTCGCGCCATAGCTAAAGCAATAGCTATAGCCATAGTAGACCTTCACGGAGCTCGCTCGCCGACCCGTCTATAGTCGGTACAGGTTAGCGGAGGAAAACACGCTGTCGCGCTCCCGAGCTGTCGCGCTTGTGGACTGTCGCGCTTGTGAGCCATTCCCGGCCGCTCAGTCCGACGGGATGGAAACGGACTGGGACTGCCGTCATCTTTTTCATAACGCCGTTGATTATTCTCCGCCACGTCCGGCCAGGGCCCAATAGTTAATCGCCGTCTTATTTACGGCCGCCGGGCAGGGCCGCCGGGCAGGGCCGGGGCCGGGCTCACCTCGCGTCTCTAGATTGGTTTGTTTTATTGTGCTCATGTCCCTTTTGTCCGTTTCGGCTGCGAGCGCTGCGTTTTTTATGGCCGTCTCGTTTCGTTCCGTCTCATGGCGGCGCGGTCGTCGGGTGTAACCTTAGACTGCACAATATCCTGGACGGGGTCGGGGACGGGACGGGACGGGCGTGGCGACCAGGCCGGGGCCGCCGCGGCCGCCGCGCCGGCGAGTGGGTAGGACCGTACGACCGCATCCCGCCCCTCGCCGATGACCCGGCCGGGCCAGCCCGGGCCGCAATGTGTGACCATCCGTGTCCGTGTCGGTCGCGGCCAGGACGCCGCGGCGGAGGTCGGAGGGCTCGCGACCGCCATGACCAGCCCGTAGCCGACGACGACGTGGTTAGGTCGTCGCGTCCACCTACGACCGCCGGTCGCCAAACGTGTCCCCCACTAGAGATAGGAAAATTACGCGTTTCAAGTTGCCCGATTATGCTCTAAAAATGCGAGTATTTACAAAGTATTTATGCTCTAAATATGCTCATAAAATGGGTCGATTATGCTTCGATTATGCTTCGTTTTGGACGATTTTATGCGATTTTATTCGATTTTAGCTTTTTGGCCGTAAAATCAGCAAATTTGCTAAAAACCAGAATTAAGGTTTAAAATTCGTTAAAAAAAAAATAGATTGAATAGATTGAACAGTTTAATTAAAAAACGTTTAGGACAAGGCGGTGACCGCCGATTGGTGCCAAATTCAAAATCGAGTCGTCGTTTGGCGTTTGAAGGCCAAAAACAGCCTAAAATAGCTATTCCACGAAAATGAAAACGCGCCGCGGCCGATTTTGGGCCCAATTATGCTCTAATTATGCGATTATGCATTATGCTGCTTTTTGCGACCAATTATGCTTTTTTATGCTCTATATTTGTCATCTAGGGGGGGTGCAAGGGTACCAAATATCTTGTCCCCGTTGTAATCGGACAACTTTTATTAAATTATGCGATTATGCTCAAGCATAATCTTCCTATCTCTATCCCCCCATACCGGCGCCCCTCCCCCCCTTGCCCTCCCTCATTCGTTCGTCCAGAACCTCTCCGCCACCCCCTTCAACTAAGAGGACGCTCTCGTCTTTTACCATGTCCGATGTCATACACTGGTAAAACTAAGGCGTAGCCTTACGCCCCGTGTTCAAGCGTACTGAGACTACGCTTGAAATCAAGCGTAATGGGTCTATCCGCTCCGATTCGTCCTATCTAAATCTATGGGAGAATTTCTTTCGTACGCTTGATTTCAAGCGTAATGTCTTCAAGCGTAACTGTATGCTTTATTCAAGCGTACAGTTACGCCTTAGTTTTACCAGTGTACGCCCTATCACCGAGAGGGAAACATGTGCACCTCATTATTCTTAATATATAAGTAAAATTCAGGAAAAGTCACCAACAAATTGGTAAAATTCAAGCGAAAATTCCCTATAAAATCATTAAAAATTCACTAAAATTCACAAAATTTGTACGCCAAAATTCAGAGTAGTTTCCCCCTCGCCTACGATGCTCTGCCTGACCTGGCCTCCAGGTCGTCGAGGACGCATGACAGATGTCAGGGGAATTTCAGTCGGGCACCCCTTAAAAGACTTGGCGCCTCCCCCCCCCCCCACTTCTCCTTAAAAAATCACTTATTCAGAAAAAATTGTACTTATGGTAATAATGTAAGGAAACTGGATAGGATTAAACAAACGCAAGCGCCAAAACATGGCCTGTTGGTGGGTTTCGCATCAGTTTTTGTGCAAAAATATGGCGAGCGAAGCGATCAAAGAAACTTTTTGGGCCTTAAGGGCGCAAAAATACCTGTTGTAGGGCGCCAAAACGTGTCTCCAATAACGCTTTGTTGTTTTTTCTTGCAGGACGCGTGCCATGGACGTGGCTGTGAGGTGACGCGGCAGGGCGGCAGGATGGCCTGCAGCAGGCGGTGCAGTGCCAGCCGCAGGTCCATGGCGCCGGCGCCGCTGCTGCTGCTGCTCGGGCTGCTGCTCTGCTCCGGCCGGGGCGACTGCCACGCCGCCCGGGACCACGACATGCAAGGTGAGTCCGCCGTGAGGTCACCGCCCGCCTGCTCCCCCAGGGGGCGGATAGGCCAAGGGTCTACCTCTTCCATAATCCTCGTTACACCCCTCCAGATGATGATTATTGATAATCACATAATCATAATCATGTAAAATTTCCAAATATCAGCAAGTTTTGTCGAATATGGAGAAATGTTATATGTTAAAGTTAAACTCAAATTATAATTGATAATCACCATACTTGTGACTGATTATAATCCTCTCACGCGATTTTTTGAAGTGGTAGACGCTCGGGATAGGCCTCCGCGTCACCGTCGCCTCCTCCGCACACATAAATGTTCCGCGCCATATAGGAAAGCCTGGGCGCGCGTGCCTAACCAACCTGAAACATTCTTCCGACCGCTGCTGTGCGCACAGCGGCGCACACAACCTCCTGCCGCCCCCCTGCTCCCCCTACCCTGGTCGGCCCGCCGCGCCCATTTCTCCGGTTGAATTTCAAATGTCCTCCTCTTCTCCCCCTTATATACCCTTCTCTCGCACGCCCGCCCACCCCTGTCAAACCGAAAATTTTCGTTTGTTTTCATCTGGCGTGCCATGTGTATGAATACAGCGAGCAGCGAGCTGCACGCGATGACAGCGCTACCGGCTCGGCGTGGCCGGGCTGCATATTTTTATTGTATATATATTTTCCTTGCTACGTGCGCGGCTCGCCGGCGGGGATTCGAACCGCGGGCTGCGGGGCGAAATTAGAGACGAGCTGCGTGTGATCTAATCGCCTTGGTAAATGCGGCATTGTGGTCGTGGATCACATCATACCCTGCGGAGAGGAGTATGGCGATGTGTGAGAACTGAGCGAGGATGTTTCCCCGCTGCCGGGCCAGGCCAGTGCTCGCCCCTTTATCAGATGGAGGCTGACTAAGTTTGGTGTGTGTGTGTGTGTGTGTGTGTGTGTGTGTGTGTGTGTGTGTGTGTGTGTGTGTGTGTGTGTGTGTGTGTGTGTGTTTGTGTGTGGACTTTAGGGCAAAAGGCTGCGTGGAGGTGGGATGAGAGTATCGGTGGCTCAGTGGTTGTGTGTGTGTGTGTGAGAGAGATAGGGGGGAGAGAGAGAGAGAGAGAGAGAGAGAGAGAGAGAGAGAGAGAGCAGGTGAGAAGGGCAATCGAAGAATATCGTGTTATGGTTGAGCGACCGCAGCCGGACTGGCCTGGCCGGCCACCCACCGGTGCGGTACGGAGGCCGTCGCGTCGGTGTCCTGCGGGGTGTCCCGCCGGTGTCTCCTCCCGGTCCGCTGGCTGCCCACGCCCAGCAGGGGCCGCCCCCCGCCTCGCCCCGCCTCGCCCTGCCGCTCCACGCACCTATTGGCTTTGCCCGGGGTTGTTAGCCCGGCCGGCCCGGCCAGGCCCTGGCCAGCGATTTATAGAGATGACGATGTTTTGTCGTCTTGTCCGGGTCGGGTCGGGCCGGGTCGGGTCAAGGCAGAGGTGATGGAGTGTGCCATTTGTTGTGGCCGTGCCATGCGCTGCGATAGCCCCTTAGCGCGCGCTGCGCTGGGCTGCGACGCCAAGACAAAAAATATATATCGCCGTGTGCGCCTGCCTCGCCTCTTCGCGCGCATATTGATTTCCATCCATTATTTATTTGTATACGAATTAGAAACGAGCCGTGAAAAATACCCTTTCAATGCTTCAAATTAACTTGACGGATGGAGCCATGGCGCGGGCGCGGTGCAGGCTGTTTGTTTTTATATTGCCTCCGATGATGTTCGCTTCTCCTCGGCTGCGTTTCTCACGGTGGGGTGCCAATCAGCCGTGACGGATGGGCGACGGCAGGCAGGGCCGGGCCGGGCCGGGCTGGGCGCCACCATACCGTTCTTGTCTATGCCTCTCTATCCCTCTCACACCCGCACGCCGGTGAGCACTCCCTCGTTCCCTGTCTCCCTCGCACTCCCAGGCCGGCCGGCGCGCCGCGAGGCTCCTCACCTCCCCCGGCGCCGATACGAGTGCATCGGATGCAAACCCTCCACTGCTATCAAGCGCTTTGTGTGGAGGTGTGATAAAGAACTGGAGGTAGCAACCCTCACCGCACGGGGCTGTAAATCACCGCGATACCAGCATCGCATCACTGCCCGCCCTTGTTGTTGTTATTGCTGTATTTTCCCTCTTAAAGTTCCTGTTTATGTTGTTGCTGTTCCTGGGGACGCTGCGGCTTGACAGTGTTTTTCCTTTAAAGTTCCTGTTCATGTCGTTGTTGTTGTTGCGCGACGGGACGCAGGCATGCGCGGATCCAGCGACAGGCCTTTTGCCCCATGGCTCCTCGATAGCCGCCTGAAAGGTAGGCAAAAAGTAATACTTTGCCCCTGTAAGTAGGCAAAAAGTACTACTTTGCCCCCCCCAAAGGCTGGCTCTGGATCCGCCACTGGACGCAGGTGGGGGTGGTGGGGTCCTAACCTGGCAGATAAGCAGCGACTGCTTTGGCTCACCTGAGCAGGTTGGCTCTGCGGCGGCGCCGGGACGGGCGTAAGCTGTGCACACACGCATGCTCGCTCGCGCACACGCACACACACACACACACACACGCACACACACACACACACACACGTCTCGAGGGGGACTCGGGGAAGAGTACGCCGAGCGGAAAGAGTTCCGGGAAAGAAGAAAAAGGGTTGGTGCTGGGAGAGTGTGGGTGAGTGAGAGAGAGACAGTATGAGACAAGCGGTGAGAGAGAGAAAGAGAGAGAGAGAGAGGGGGGGGGGGGGGTTTGGTGTGGCCCTGGGGGCGGGCGGGGGAGGTCACGTGCGGGTCTACTGAGGCGCGGCATTCCACGTGCAAAGCGGAACCGGAGGGACTCTGCTGCTGCTCTGCGTTTAATGAAAAGGCCCGTGCGCGGGTAAGTGAGTGCGTGCGTGTGTGTGTGTGTGTGTGTGTGTGCGCGTGCGAGCGTGCTCCCGTTGTTAATTACTCGCAGCATTATTATTTTCCATCTCGGGGGTGACTAAACGGGCCGCGTGTTCGCCGTTCTAAGGAGGCGCGCTCCCCAAAGGCAAAGGATAGGAAGGTGGGAGGGCGCACCTTGTCGACCTTACGCGCGGGATTGGAAACGTGCGCCCTCCTTTCCGATTTTCCGAGAGACTACCATACCTCCTCTGCACTGCAACTCGTTTCGCCTTATAATTCTATTGTATCTCCCCCTCGCTGATAGATAGGCGTTCCCTGCATGTTTGCCCGTTTTCCGGGTCTTATCTGAATACGGAACACATGCATGTCGTTCTCCCTGAGACACGCCATATGGGCCGCGCCCGGACCCGGCGGGGCTCGAAATAAACGGCATGGAAGTCATGATGATGATTAGGACGTCTTGTCCTGCGGTTCAGTCGGACGGCCCGGCCGCGCCGCACCGCGCCCTGACATGCCAACTCTTTCCCGACTAATTTGTTTCAGTCACAACATTAAAACAAAGTTATTCATTTGCGGCCCTCTCTCTCCCTGTTTCAGTCTCTCTCTCTCTCTCTCTCTCTCTCTCTCTCTCTCTCTCTCTCTCTCTCTCTCTCTCACCACTCCCTCTACTAGCGCGGCTCGGCGCGGCTATCGCATCTCATCGCGCTGATCTTGTTATGCCGCACCTGCGTTGTGTTGGCAGCCCTGACGGGGCCCCCACCCTGCGCTGCCTAATTATCCTTGCAGTGCACCCCGCTGTGGACCCGACCGGAGTATCATGGAGGGAAGGGGTCCCCCCCCCCCCTCTCTCTCTCTCTCTATCTCTCTCTCTACCCCGCGGGGGGACCCGCCATAACGCCGGTATTGGCGGAAGACTTGCACCGCAGCGCCAGCGTTGCCAACCTCTGCGGTCGAGCTTGCTCACGCGTGCACACACACTCTCATACACACACACACACACACACAAGCCGCCGCTCTGTGCGGCGGTATCAGTGGTGCCAACCCTTTGTGACGGCCCGGGTCGGGTAGCTGTCGCTCCCATGCCCCTATCCGCGAACCACACGTCAGACGCACAATAAAACAAAATGACGTGTAGTATCGCGCCCCCGGTCCGTGTGACCTCGCCCCCTCCCCGTATTGTTATTTTTTTCTCCTTATTCCCTCACTTGGTTATTTTCAGCTTTGTGGCGACACACTCACTCACACACAAGTCGTTGTCCATGAATTGCTTGTCGGAGCCATGATGATGTGACCCATCGGGTCGGCCGTAAAACAAAACGGTTTATCAGGGAAATGCGTTATAGTGTCTGTGCCCGGGGAGGGAGGGGGGAGGGTAGAGGTGTAATAAAAAAACGGAGCGAGAGGAAAGGGGTTGGACGGTCTCCATATGTGGCGGTGACATAAATAGGTTAGGAGCACCTCGCCCCCCCCCCTCCCCCTCCCTCCTGCGCTGAGGCACTCGCCCGCGGCCGTCCGTCTTTGCGGCTCCAGCGCCGTGGGCGCGAGGAGGCCGTTTGGAATGCTGTCAGGAACTGAAAAATATATAAAGGGTTTTGTCGTCGTCGTGCGTGAAGATATTTCCCCCATTCCTGGAGGGTTTGTTCGCCGCGCGCCGCCCCGCTACGACCGGACCGTCCACTTCACACTTGGGTGTTATCACGACACGCTGGGCCGCCGGGCCGCGCGCCACCTGGCGGTGCATGCCGTGCATTCCGCGGCTCGCGGGTGGGGCGGGGCGGGGTGTGGCGGGCGGGGCGGGGTGGGCTGCACATGGCCCCAGGGCACGCACGCCGCCGCCGCCGCGCCGCTGCTGGTGCTCCCCGTAATTCGCCTTCATTGCGTTTGGAATAAGTAACGATAAGTACCGGGTGGGTCCCGGCCCCGGCCCGACGGCCCGACGGCCCGGAGCAGAGGCCCCGCGGGCGGACACCTCGGACCCTCCACCGCCTTCACCTCTGCCGGAGGCGCCCGGAGGAGCCCGGAGGCGCGCGCGCAGCAGTCCACCGAGGCCACCGCCCAGCACGAGCCAGGGGGACCGCAGAGGCACAGCACGCCGAACGAGATCACGGTAAAAAAACCATGTCTGATTTCTTGAGGAAAAAGGGAAAACTTTGAGGACCTTGTATGCTTTGAGGAAAACTCTTTAAATTTTGAGGAAGTCTCAAAATTTGTGGAGATTTCCCTTATTTTTTAAGGAGTCCTCCATAAAATCTGAGGTGTTTCCCTCAAATTACGGAAGTTCCTATAAGTTCTCCCTTTTTCCTCAAAATATCAGAAATTGGTTTTACGGTGATGAGCATGGCAGGCAAGCCTCGGCTGCGGATGCTCATGTTTTGTTTGATCGGGACTCCCCCCCCCCCCCCCCATCTTTTCTCTCTGTCTGTGTGCGCGAGTGTGTGTCCCCCATGGTCCGAAAGCTTTCAACAAACGATGGCGTGAGCCCTCCTATAGTTTCTGGTAGTGCCCGCCCCCAATTTTTCACATCCTTTCCGGTTTGGTTTACGACCCCGTCCTCCGTTGTGGAGCAGAGGAGGTAGCAGCCGGCCCGGCGACTGAGGGGCACATTAGTCGGTTTTCTGATCTCGGCCGTAATTTCGGGATCACGGGCAGCACCAGGGTTCTCTTGAACGCGTGTTTACGACGGGCTGCGGACGGGGCGGGGCGGGGGCGGGGGCGGGGTGGGGCGTGGCGGGGCGTGGCGGGGCGGGGACCTCCTCGAGAACGCCCCGCGCCATGCATATGAAAGGCCCGCCACCACCATTCGGAAAGCAGGGGCATTTATGGGGCTGGCCGCTTCATAAACATATATTTACGTACGTGTGGCTATCGCGTCGCATCTGGGGCGGGACGGGCGACAGCTGGCGATAACTGCGACCAGCTCCGCTCGGACCAGCTACAGTGTGCCACACTTGCAACGCTCCATCTCACTAACTCCACCCTCCAAAGCCCGACGAATACTTTGATTTTATTATTTGGTTCCTAATAAGAACTTTGCGAAGAATTGGGGTAATAAGGGAGCTGCTGCTGGTGCTTTAATCGGCGTGGAAACGTTCAGCGCGCCAACGATTTTTAAACTGAGTAACCTCCTGCCAAAGCGCGACTCTGCTGGCGCATATTGTTCGGCGAGCCGGGGTATGGGCGGCCATCCTCCTGAAGCCCCACGAGTGGCCGGCTGCGGTGAGGTGTGTGGCCTCGGCGGGGGAGGGGGGGGGGGTAATAGGATTCGTGCGAAAGTGCATCCCTGTGCGGCCGCACGCCGCCGCGCCGCTCCTTATCGCCCGGTAAAAGTGACAGCGAGACCCTCCTCCTTCTCCTCCTCTGTCATGACCAGCCATACGCCTTTCCTACTCTGGCACTTATTCAGCGCCTGCGCCTCGCGGCGCCACGCCTCGCGGCGGTGCTACTCTGGATACGCCTTTCGGCGCCACGCCGTTAGGCGGTCCTATTCTGGATGCACCTCGCGGCGCCACACCTTGCGGCGGTATGTGCTTTGCAGCACCACGCCTTTCGGCGGTGAGGTCCCTAGCATAAGGGCGTATGGCTGCAGACTATGAATACACCTTTCGGCGCCACGCCTCGCGGCGGTAGGGGCATGCGCTTCGCAGCGCCACGCCTTGCGGCGGTACCCGGCCTATGCGCTTTGCAGCGCCTCGCCTCGCGGCGGTAGGGCATGCGCTTCGCAGCGCCACGCCTTGCGGCGGTACCCGAGCCTATGCGCTTCGCAGCGCCTCGCCTTGCGGCGGTAGGGTCATGCGCTTCGCAGCGCCACGCCTTGCGGCGGTACCCGGCCTATGCGCTTTGCAGCGTAACGGGGTCTGAGCCGGTGGCAAGAAGGAAACGTCCAGGGTTTGAAGAGAGATTCGGTATATTCTACCAAAGGACTCTAGCCTGCCCCTAGCCTACAGCGACCAGCTCCCTCGAGAGCTGGACGCTCACTGAGCTCCTGGCCTCGGCGTCGCCACCCTTTTTATAGGGGCGAGGGCTCCTACCTGAGCGGAACCAGAAACCGTACCCTGAGCGGAACCAGAACCACTGCGGGGGTGCAGAAGCTTCCAGAACATTCTCGGTCCATCCGCTCAGCGCGCGCGCACAGGCGCGCCAACGGTACATCACCGGGCCGGCCAACGCAATCTACCTGCGCGGCAAATTCAAAAGCTATCTATCCTACGACTAGCATCCTCCCGCCACTGCGGTCCACTAGTACTATGTAGAGACGTGTCTCTACATCACTACCACCTTTTCTAAAAAAATAATGAAAAAAAAAGATTTAAGTTACATTTTGAGAAAAAATAGTTTAGGTTGATCTGAAGTTAAAGAACAAAATACAATAGATAGGTGGCGGTTAATGGCAGGTTTCGAGTATACATTTTTTTTTGTTTTACACTTTGATGTCTTAAGGCTACACAAGGTTGTCGGTCGAAAATGCATATCTGACAGTTTTACTCCTTACAACTAAATTAGCTCTCGTCCTGAATTCTTGACGTGGAATACGGAGTGAAAGGCCTATATAATCAATGATTTAAAAATGATTTTTTTTTGAAATGACTGGAATAAGCTAAGGTCCTCATGTGGACGCGCGGCATTAGAACTGGTCAGTGAGGTGCGATAAAGCTGGCATGAGATCGGACAGGCCGGAGGGCCTCAGGGGCTCCTACCGGGGCCGTTGGACACACGAGTCACAAGTCCCAACCGGTGGACAGAGTGGGTGACAAATCGTGTCACGCGTCGCAACGTAACCGAGCAGACATCTCGCAGAGTATTGTTTGTCCCTGATCGTCCGTGAGCGTTGGTCTCAAACCTTTATCAGGGGTTTGGATTATTGACTCTTACCCTCAATAACGCACAGCTGACTTTAATCCGGTTGATTTACTAATTATTTTTTGTTTCTAAATTCAATTGACCCTTCAAAACAATTTTTTTTGTTTGTTTGTTTTTAGAGCACCAAGAGTTATGACCGTTTGCCAAAAATACGTAAGATACGCAATGTGAAATTTCAAATCATCGATTATATCTGGCTACAAACTAATTACTGACGGCAGTGAAAGTTCCTTCCAATTCAGACAATTTTTATCGAGTTGCAACGACTAACCCGAGCAGTGATAAACAGATTTTTTTTTTTAAATAATAAAACAGCGAAATTTACTTGCATCTTTAACACTGGACATAGAGAACTAACGTAAAATGCGAACAAAGACAAATTGATCAGTATGAGATAAGGCAAACAGAAATGTTCCACACCACAAATTAAAATATTGGTATACTGTACACAGTGAAAAATAGATTTCTTTTTCTTCTTTGTTATTTGACGACCGAACCCGAACTTAAAACTTATGAATACGGAATTTCTGTTCTGATTTCTCTCCCTCTTCTTTTTTTTTTTTTTTTTTTCTTAACTTAACTTTCCATAACAGCTACGATTCTGCCAAGGAAACCGAGACCTCGCGGTGAGGAGGCAGGTTCATGACGCCTGCACCCTCTATGTTATGCGTCTCGGTGACCTGACGCACAACCTTACATTACACACTACACCGCACGACAAATTAAATTATTATCAGAGTCTAATATTTGAAAAGTTGAAAAATTTGATATTTAGATTAAATGACCAAAGTGACGTTACAAAATTAACTGAATTTTTAGTTTTGCTCAACTACGAAAGACAAGAGAAGTTAATAAAATTTATGTATTTTGATTTGATCTCGCAATGAATTTTCCGTGACGTTAGGCAACGTTGTTATACCAATCAAACAGTGATGTATTTGGCGGAATAGAATTATTATTATTTTTTTTTTCCAAATACTTTTGAGCAAGCATGCACGCGAGCAATCCAAGCAACCCAAACCAAAAACAAACAGGTGCAAGAAAGAATGAATAGAGCGAGCGGGTTGGGAAGCGGGGAGCGGGAGTTGCTGCAGGCGGACCGTCGCGGGGACGGCGCATGGCTTGTAGTGGAGACGCCCCGGTCCAGGTGCTGTTTTATTACTCTTATTGTTAGGCAGTTGCACGAAAACAGCGCGGGCTACGTCGCCAGGGTCAAGGTCCGTCGCGGACTCTCCTCAATCGAATCAGTTGAAAGACAAGAAACACAATGACACCGGACCGGGTCTCCCAAACTACACTTTCTACGATTTCTCTTTTGCGTGACTATCCTCTGTACAGCACGGCTTAAAAATTTTTACACTCTCCGAACTTTTGGTCTTTGCGACCACATCCTGCGTAGACCCTTACAGTCTCGCAGATCCCATGAAGTTTTGAGATGCTTCAAGGGCTGGTAACTATGAACATAACTAGTGATACAGTTTTGAACATTGATACCTACGGCACTTCCGATTTTTCAATAAATGCTTAACCGCGCGTGTCCGCAGCGCGGGCGACTCAGGCCTTTCCACGGCCAACACATACTTAATCCAGATTCGGCTGGTGCGAAATACAACATACAACAACATACATGATCACATACTGATACCTGACAACACTATCCGCGAGTCGCTACGCGGCAGCTACCCGGCCGTCCGAAGCCAACGGGACGACCGCGGCGCTGACTGCCTAGGCTAGAGTGGCTTTCTCGTACTAGGGCTTTTGGTTTTGTCCCTTTCGGGCACTCACTCGGTCCGTCGATGGTCGTCAAACAAACTGAGTGTCGGAAGACAGGTCGGTCCTCCCACGGGCGCATTCCCGTACAAAAATTGTTCTATGAGCAGCAAGGTACTCCCTTACTGAACCACGAGCAGTACATCCCGCTAAATCAGGACACGTGGCGAATTTTCCTACGAATATTTAATTCGAGTTCACTCATTGAACAGTGAACACTGTCACTACGAACAGAGACACGATATTCTTTTGTAATTTTACCTCCCAAAATAATATTTTCTCCAACTTCCTCACGGGCTTAATCATCCCGTACCTTGAGCGGCAAGGCGTACTTCCCTTAAACCAAACTACGCGAACCCGATATTAATCCACGGGCTGTACAACCCAGGCCAGTGGGCCCGGTTCCGTAGCCGAATCTCTAACGACTCACTCATCTGAACAGTGAATAAAATCACACACTCCATCCTTTTACATACAAACATTTTTTTTTCTCCGTACACATAATACTTCTACAAACTGCCTTACTACTACACTGGCTCGCAAATGGACTACATAAAGGGCTCAAGGAAAACGCGCACGCGAGTGTAAACTCACGCATGAAGGCGAACTAGTCCCCGATTTGAACACATACCGTAAGACAGGCCTAACCAGCACAACGGTACTGGGCGCGAAACTGAGATTACTTCATTCATCTGCACAGTGAAATTTAATACAACTTATAACTTAACACGAACGATAATGCTAGTAACGATGAAATTACTTCTTAAGTACTTATCAAAAATTTTACTCCTAATTTAATTTTTAAATTTTACTTCAATAACTCAAATAATTAACCCTTAACTACATATTTACACTCAACCGAAAAATCAACCCTTACCTACATATTTACATACCACCGCAAATTTCTTTACGAGACATTTTCCCCTGCGCAGCGAAACGCAAAACAATTGCAGGCGTACGATTGAAACATTTAGCGTTATAATTAATGCATCCTTGATACTCAGCGTTGTCAGTAGACTGACGGTGCTGCCTCTCGTCAGAGGGAAACAAAGGAATTTTAACACGCGTAACAGTTATTGCCCTCGCCATATCGCAACAATTTTTTTCACTAACGCCATGGAGAGGGGGTGGGGAGGGGGGGGGGGAATCATTTGCACTTGTTTGAATTTTGGTGGGCTACTTACATGACTGCGGCGCGGAGAGACATCACAAGAAATGGCACAACACAAACACTTGCACACGTACACCAAAATTGCACTACGGGAAAAAACACTCGTCCGGCTAAGGGACACAACTCAACCCTTTCGTATCCTTCCTGCATGGCTCAAACAAATCCCACCGCTGCCACCAGTTATGTCATGACCAGCCATACGCCTTTCCTACTCTGGCACTTATTCAGCGCCTGCGCCTCGCGGCGCCACGCCTCGCGGCGGTGCTACTCTGGATACGCCTTTCGGCGCCACGCCGTTAGGCGGTCCTATTCTGGATGCACCTCGCGGCGCCACACCTTGCGGCGGTATGTGCTTTGCAGCACCACGCCTTTCGGCGGTGAGGTCCCTAGCATAAGGGCGTATGGCTGCAGACTATGAATACACCTTTCGGCGCCACGCCTCGCGGCGGTAGGGGCATGCGCTTCGCAGCGCCACGCCTTGCGGCGGTACCCGGCCTATGCGCTTTGCAGCGCCTCGCCTCGCGGCGGTAGGGCATGCGCTTCGCAGCGCCACGCCTTGCGGCGGTACCCGAGCCTATGCGCTTCGCAGCGCCTCGCCTTGCGGCGGTAGGGTCATGCGCTTCGCAGCGCCACGCCTTGCGGCGGTACCCGGCCTATGCGCTTTGCAGCGTAACGGGGTCTGAGCCGGTGGCAAGAAGGAAACGTCCAGGGTTTGAAGAGAGATTCGGTATATTCTACCAAAGGACTCTAGCCTGCCCCTAGCCTACAGCGACCAGCTCCCTCGAGAGCTGGACGCTCACTGAGCTCCTGGCCTCGGCGTCGCCACCCTTTTTATAGGGGCGAGGGCTCCTACCTGAGCGGAACCAGAAACCGTCCCTGAGCGGAACCAGAACCACTGCGGGGGTGCAGAAGCTTCCAGAACATTCTCGGTCCATCCGCTCAGCGCGCGCGCACAGGCGCGCCAACGGTACATCACCGGGCCGGCCAACGCAATCTACCTGCGCGGCAAATTCAAAAGCTATCTATCCTACGACTAGCATCCTCCCGCCACTGCGGTCCACTAGTACTATGTAGAGACGTGTCTCTACATCCTCCTCATCCTCGCCACGCTTCGCCACGCTCTACGTCCTTCGCGTGATTAAATGCGGTCTGTTTGCTTGAGCTCCGTCCCCGCCCGGCCCGGCGTTACGTAACGCGCGGCGCGGTTGGTTAGTCACGAGGGTTATTATTATTACTATTATTTAAATGTGGCCGACAGGCCTGCGACGCGGCGTTTACCAACAAGAATATCGACCTCACAGCCGGTCAGGTTCGGCTGCGGCGACTCTGTGCTGCAGCACCGACCCTTCACCGGCAATTATATCCCGGTCCCGGCCCGGCCCGGGGCCAGCAGGCCAGCAGGTCGGGCATGCCCGGGCTGGTCATGAGTTATGGGGGATGGGGACGCGCGTGGCGTGGCGTGGCGTGGCGTGGCGTGGGGCGCGGCGGTGGTTGGTGTTCCGGAGCACCTGGCCCATATCCTGACCCGCGTCCGCGTGACACCTGTGGAGCCGGGCCGGGCGGAGCAGGGCGGGGCGGGGCTCATCGCGTCCGGCGTCCGGCGGAGCGGGGCGGTTGTTGTTGTTCTTTGAGGGCGAAGCAGAGCGGGCCGCGGGTCGGGTCCGGGGCGGTCCGGGTCGACCCGTATGCCACCTTGCGAACGTGTCGTGGTACGAGGAGGGGTAGCGACCGCGCGACCGGGCGCACGTTTGAGAGAGAGAGAGGGGGTAGGGGGGTGTAGAGGGTTGAGGTGCGTGAAAGAAACCAATAAATCACTACGGCGTAGTTCAGCCCGCGTGTGGGTCGCGTTTGGAGACAGCGAGAAAAGAGAGGGAGAGAGTGGTGGTCGGGGCGGAGCTTTGGAGAGAGAGAGAGAGAGAGAGAGAGAGAGAGAGAGAGAGAGAAGGAGGGAGCGGAAGGCAGCAGCCAGCACGGTGTCTCAATTCGTTTTGGTCGGCGGTGTTGGAACATCACGAGTCACACTCGCCCCTCCACGCATACGGCTCGTGTCATGGGACCCCCCCCCCCCCCCCCCGCGCAGTCGCGCGATATCATCTACCCGCTGCTAGACCCGATCTACCTTTTTTTTTTATGATGCCCGTCTTCTGTCTCACTTTTTCCGCCCGGATGGCAACTAAAAAACGAGGAAATTACCGGGGTTGATGAAAAATTAAGAGGAGCACGCGTTGCGATGCGGTCTGTCATCGCTCTGCCATCAGCGGGCTGCCCCGCCGCGCCACTTCCGGCTCGGCTCGGGCGATACGCGTTTGTATCCGTTTTGTTTTTTGTGTTGGTGTGATGTGGTACCCTGTGGTACCCTGTGGTACCCTCTGGTACCCACCGACTGGCCGGCGCGGTCTTATCTCATGCTGGACACTGCACTGCATGGCGTTGACTCGCACTCCGCCCCTGATGCAACGCAATGGGAGGTCGTGTGATGACGGGTGTGCAACAAAGACGGAAAGAGGCGTGGGTGCGATAGAGTTAGAGAGTAGGACGACTGAAAAATAGACAAAGGTTTATGGGAAAACTTTCCATGATGTTAGTCGTAAAATTACAATTTAAAATTTTTAATATACAAGCACCTCCTATCGACGTGGAATTGCGGGACGAACAAGAATGGACAGTCGTAGATTTACAACATTTTACTTACATCAGAACTACCACAAATATTGTAAATTTACGAGGATATTTTTCACGGTGGAGAGGGAGAAAAGGTCATTTCCAGGTGTGGTGCGCGGGGCGGGCGGCACGGGCCGTAAAGTGAACCCACGAGTCAACAGGTCGCGACAGTGGAGCGCAAGGGCGCCTGGGGACCGCGCGGCCCCAAGCTCGGCCGGGACGAGTCTAATTTTGGGGGAAATTTAGTACCTCTTAATGAACGTGGGAAAAGGCCGGTTAGTATGCATACGCTGCAGTAAAACGCTCGTCGGTGGAGACGTTTCTTTTGCTTTCGAAAGGGCCCGGCGGGGAGGGAGGGGGTGGAGGGCCAACAGCAGGAGGCGTTGACTGCATCAAGTGAGGAGGAGGAGGAGGAGGAGGAGGAGGAGAGAGAGGCCTGTAATCCGCGCGCGCGGCTGATGATGAAAAATTGTGGTGACAGAATGGCGATTGATATATCGCCGCTACGCCGCGCCACGCCCCGCCCCGCTGCTCCCAGACCGTAAGACACGCACCGCCCCGATTTATGGCGCGGCGGCGGCGGCGCCTCGTGGGGATTTTATTTGAAGGCGAAAACATTCTTCCGTTGCGGCTGCGGCGCGTTCAGCCCGGCCGCGCGGGCCGCTAGGCGCCCCCTCCGCCCGCGGCACGCGCGGCAGCGTCACCTCGCCGAGGACGCGAGGTGTTCCGCCCCGTCCCGCCCCGCCCCGCCCCACCCCGCCCGCCCCCACCCCACCTCGCCCGCGCCATGCACGACGCGTCCTGCGGCGTCCCGCCGAGCGGAGTAACCAGCGTCAATTAAACGAACGGAGTGCGGCAGACAATTAAAACGATCCGGGGAAAAGAGCGGAGGAGGAGGAGCAGGAGGAGGAGGAGACTAGCGGTGACAAAAAAGGCGTCGCGGGCTTCGCGAGGCGCGGCTTCCTCTTGTGTTGAGGAAGAAGTAAATGAAGCAGACACAGTGGGGAGTGTTCTTTATCTGATGGAAAAGTATCGGCGAGGGTTTATAAGCTTTGAATTACCGCGATATTTTTATCCATAATATCTAGATATTGGAAGTATTAAGTAGGACGTTTTGATTTTGTTTTGAATGGCAGTTGCAATTAACTACGATAAGAATTACGGGAAAGAAAAACTACCACCCTCTACTTTACGAGAAACGTCGCCGGCAGTGGAGAGAAGGGTGCGCCTCCGCTCCGCAGGATGTCGCTCCCGAAGAATTTAGTAATTTAGAAAGAAAAAGACTCCGGCGTGAAAGACAGATTGCCCCGGTAGCAGCGCGCGGGGCGCAGGGTGCCTTAGCGCGCGGCGGGAGTAGTACGGAGGTTAGCGACATCAGTGCGGAACAACCTTGCATTTTTTCCTGCTGACATGCCGCTTTGCAGACATCATCTATGGACCCAAAGGTAACTTTTAAGAAGTGGAGCCCCAAGGGAACCCCTTGCAGGGGCCCCCTATTGGCGGTTGCATACCTTCCAGGGGCAAAAACGCAACTTCTTTATTTCTTGGCCCCCGGAGATAGAAGAAGTGGGATTCAAGTGGATTTTGGACCGCTTTCGGATAGAGTATGTGTAAGAACATGGGGACCAACTATTGGACCCCGGTATACTCCCTCCGGGGGCCGTCCTTAAGTGCGTAGTTACTGATTTTACGTTATTCTATACTCAACGCGTCTACGAATGCTGCAAGCACCCGAAATATTTTTTGAGTGCTATATTTTCACAAAATGCAATTTTCCCTTCACCGGGGAAATTTCCCTCAGCACGGGGAAATTTCCCGCAACTCCAGATTAAGTGTTGCGCATGAGTATAGGGGTTTCTATATTAGGTTATTACGAAAATACTAGTCAAATTGTATTTGCGGGAAATTTCTCCCATCTGCGGGAAATTTCTCTTGCCTTAGGGAAATGTATCAGGAGGTGAGTAATATATTTGCATGTTTGTGGAACGTTTTTTAAAAAAAAATTGTGTGAGATAAAGCCTTAGGCCTAACCGCAAATTAGCGCAAACCAGTGAAAATTGATTTGTACGCAAAGTAAAACGGGGAATCACCCCGAACTTTGACCCCGGGGGTTTAGAGCCATGCTGATTTCAATTCTGTCCGAATTTTTGACGCCACAGGGGCGGAACCTGTCCAAAAAGGAGGGGGGGGGAGTTTAATTTCAGTCTGATCAGCTTCAAACTCGGTACCTAGGCGTTTTAACGCACTCTGATTTCGATTCTGTCCGATATTATGACGCCACAGGGGCGGAACCTGTCCAAAAAGGGGAGGGAAAGTTTAATTTTAGTCTGATCAGCTTCAAACTCGGTACCTGGACGTTTTAACGCACGCTGATTTCGATTCTGTCCGATTTTTTGACGCCACAGGGGCGGAACCTGCTCTGATAATAAAAGAGTGTACAATGTACACTGATTAATCAGTGTACATGGATGCTTGCTGATTTATCAGTGTACATTGGAATGCTTGCTGATTAATCAGTGTGCATGCCATGTACACTGATATATCAGTGTACATTGATGTACGCGTTTTGGCCTTTTGCTTCTCATTATTCCCCAGCACAAAATTGATTCAAAATGGGTTACATTTCCAAATTCCGCGTTAAAAGAGCTTTCGCAAACGAGTTATCATGTGATGGGGTTCGTAGCAAAGGAATTCTGTACAGATGGGTTGAAGTAGAAATAAGCCAAAACGTGAGCACGTGCTCACGTGAGCATCCATCAAAAACCAATAGACCGTTGTTATATGAAATGAACCCTATGATGTGGTTGCTCGTTTTAAAGCTCTTTTTACAAGGAATATGGAAATGTAACCCATTTTGAATCAATTTTGTGCTGGGGAATAATGAGAAGCAAAAGGCCAAAACGTGTACATCAATGTACACTGATTTATCAGTGTACATGGCATGTACACTGAATAATCAGCAAGCATTCCAATGTACACTGATAAATCAGCAAGCATCCATGTACACTGATTAATCAGTGTACATTGTACACTCTTTTATTATCAGAGTGTCCAAAAGAATTTTCGTCTGATCTGCTTCAAATTCGGTTTTATGTCGTCTCAAGACATGCTTATCTCGATTCAATGTTTTTGCAAATAATCTAGGGGAAATGGATATTTTTTATCTCACACAATATTTCTGAATGAATATAGTGCTGGTAATCATTCTGCTTTGCTTCGCTTTGCAGATGCTTCATAATGGCATCAAAACTAAAATTAATTGATCTAAGTTCTCCGAATGATGGCGAAGTTAATCGGAAAAGGGAACGCCCAATTGACTGGTCCCTCTGTATACTATGCCAGAAAGTGAAAAATGAAATTCTAATTAATCCTAGCCAAAATAAAAGGTTGAAACCGGATAAAACTGAAGAAGGATTTGAAATTGCCCTCAAATAAAATTTGACTAGTATTTTCGTATTAACCTAATATAGAAACCCCTATACTCATGCGCAACACTTAATCTGGTGTTGCGGGAAATTTCCCCGTGCTGAGGGAAATTTCCCCGGTGAAGGGAAAATTGCATTTTGTGAAAATATAGCACTCAAAAAATATTTCGGGTGCTTGCAGCATTCGTAGACGCGTTGAGTATAGAATAACGTAAAATCAGTAACTACGCACTTAAGGACGGCCCCCGGAGGGGTATACCGGGGTCCAATAGTTGGTCCCCATGTTCTTACACATACTCTATCCGAAAGCGGTCCAAAATCCGCTTGAATCCCACTTCTTCTATCACCGGGGGCCAAGAAATAAAGAAGTTGCGTTTTTGCCCCTGGAAGGTATGCAACCGCCAATAGGGGGCCCCTGCAAGGGGTTCCCTTGGGGCTCCACTTCTTAAAAGTTACCTTTGGGTCCATAGATGATGTCTGCAAAGCGGCATGTCAGCAGGAAAAAATGCAAGGTTGTTTCCGCTAACCCCCGTACTAGAGGGCGTGAGTGCCGCTGACTCTACCCCGCCCTGCCCGCCCCGCCCCGCCCCGCCCCGCCCCGCCCCGTGGCGCCCCCGGCCTGTGTGTCAGACAAAGAGGATGAGATCGGTCCGTTTATACAGGGGAATGCCCGGGCTCGTGTCGTGCTGCGCTCAGATAAGTCAGCACAGCAGCGCCGGCATGGCCGCGGGAGTTACGCCCCTGTCGCACGCACCTTACATGTGATACGGGGGATATAGTCCCCGCGCGCTGCTACCTACCCTTATTGAGCCCGCGCTCGATACGGTGCCCCCCCTCCCCCCCCCCTCGCTGCCCCGGTGCGGTGAGTGACTCGACGCCGCCATGGTCTAGCCAATTTGAAAGCGCCCGCGAGGACATAATTTTGGACCCCACCCCCCACCCCCTTTCCCCCTATTGCTCTACTTTACCCCCTTTTCTACGTAACTCCCTCCTGAAAGAGGGACGCAGATAAAGGCTGCCCCGGTCAATGTAAAAAGGGGGGGGGCACCCAGGGGCCTCGCCGAGCTGTGCGGTACGGTGCGGACGAGCAGCGTCGCCAAACACTTTAGTTGATTGCGGTCCCGTCCCGAGGAAAGGCAAGCTGAAGGCGGGCGGGGCTGGGGCCGGGGGCTGGGCAGGGCAGGGCTTAACGTGAGGATAACTACTTTGCCGTTCAGTTTGCAGTCCAAACAGGTCCGGTCCTCTCCTCGCCTCTGAGCTACCATGAGCGCTTGCCTCAGCCTGCCTGCCTGCCTGCCTGCCTGCCTGCCTGTCCCAGACCCAATTGCAAAGTTGGAGGTACCGGATCAGTAGTGACTGTGGCGCCAAAGCGCTCTCCCCCTCCCCCTCCCCCAGGTCGTCGTGCTCCGCGCGCCGTCGAGTTTCCGCCGGAGCTAGTTCCCTCAGTTTGTCCCGCTCTCTTTCTTTCTCTCTCACCACCACCACTACCATCTCCTCCTCCTCGCGGACTGCTGTCTCGCTCCGCGCTGCTCCGATTGCGAGAGCTTCGTTCTCGCTCGCACTTGCGGCAGCAGGGGGCCCGCCGTGCTGCACTCCAACCTCACACCGTGCGCTCCCAGCCGGAGGGATAATTTCCCCTTTTCTGACCCCGTGGTGCGTAGGGCCCCGCCCACCCCGCCCCGCCCCGCACGGCGTAAGCCACTCCTGCTCCCGATTTATGGAAACAGTGTGTATGCATGCAACAAATTGCATAGAGAGAGGGCGGAGCAGGGCGAGGCGGGGCGGGGCGGGCAACAGATTTACGTGGCGTGGGGCGCCCGGGGGAAACGCGCGCCCCGCACCCGGAGCGGGCCCCGCACGCCGTGCAGGGGAGGGGGGGGGGGCGCACCTCTGCGTGAGCGGCGCTCGTGTGTCGGCCGCGCATCGATTTGACACTCGTCCGCCCTTTTTATTCGGCACGGCAGCAGGACGACAACGACGGCGGGCTGCCCTCGCGGGTGGACGAGGACGGCGATGAAGTGGTCGTCGACACGGAGCTCGCGGTGTCACGGGGGCGGGGCGGGGCGGGGCGGGGCGCGAGGTGGTACAAGCGCGCGCTCGTAAAACACCTGGAGGTGCCTGTACCGACAGCGCCCCTCCATTAGCCCGTACCGAAGCTCGCGCCGCCCCACCCCCCGCTCCCCACCCCCGTGCGAAATCTCTTACCTCTGCTCCTTGTGGCGCTATTCCCTTCCCCTCTGGGGACGCGCCGCGTCGGGTGGTCGGGTGTCGTGTCGCCCACCCACAACAAGCAGCCCTCCTCTGGCGTGCTGGTGCCGCCGGTGGTGGCTCTACTCAAACGAAACATTTTATTCCCGTATATGTTATGTAAAAAGGCTTGTGGTTTCAAATGGAAATGTTTTCCCGCGCCCGCGTTTCCCACAGTATAATCCAGCGTTTAAAGCTCCCGGCTCTGGGCCGCGCCGCGAGCCGCGGTGTGGTCGCTGGCCTCCTCTCGTCCTGACAGCGCGCCCGCATGGCGCAGCCCCGGCCCCGGCCCGCGGATCTCTGCTCTCGGATCTTTATATCCTGTACCGACCCCGTCGGTCCCGAACTCAATTGAGATTTAGGGCAAGGTCGCTCCGGGCCGAAGGCGGCCGACCACAAATTTTAATTTAATTTAAAACGCATTTTGATCGGCGCGCGGGGAGGCTGTGCAACATGCGGCAACAGCTTGGCTCCCATCGATAAATTGAAGAGGAGATAAATAATTATTTGCTCAATCTTTAATCCTATGGTGTGGTTTCGCCGAAAATACTTAATGTTATTTTCTATCAAAAATATAGATATGAGAGGGAAAATCAGTGATCCGGGTCGAATGATGTTTTACCCTGCCAACAAAATCCACGACGCGCTTGCTCCTCTCCCTGCTGGTTTGATTCCTGCCCGCTCCCCTTACTTCCCGGCCCTGCCCCTGCCTGCCCCCGCGCTCTCTCTAGTTGTGTCCATTTCACTGTGTGCGTGTGTTAGTCCCGGATTAGGGGTCGGTCAGCCCTTTTGCTGCTCTCTGTTTCCGCCGTGGTTTTACCTTTACCTCTTTGTTTCCTTTTAATTTTTAATACGAGCCTCTTTATTATTGTTGTTCGTCTTTTCTTTCAGGTGAGTGACGTGACCAGGACAAAAGCATCACATTGGCGTGAGAGGAGGTATGTGTTATGCATGCATGCATGCGTGTGTGTATGTGTGTGTGTGTGTGTGTGATAACGTGACAGTGAGACTCGTTTGCAAAATTAATTGGTGCAATGACAGGGCTCGTGTTGTGAAACCCTCTCGCAAGGATCATTACCAGAAATTTCCACGACGGTAATTAGTACGGTTTTTTCCCGTAAAATTTTTACCAGGTCCAGACCGTTTTTATTGGGTACGGTCCGTCCGTACTGCCTATTACCGTATATTTCACATGGGCCTATATTTCAACTTTCTTTTCGAAGTTTCAAGAAACTGGAACCACGGAATTGGTCACGGAAAACGCCTTATTTTTCAGATACGGTCGTCCCATCACGCATACAAAACGGGTTTTACCGTAGTATCTGGAGCATGGGGGTACGGAATTTTTAACAGCGATAGGATTCGCGCGTGGTCGGATGTTTTTTTTTTTTTTTTTTTTTTTTTTTTTTTTCTACGCAGGGAATGATTTTGCTGGTTGTAAAACAATTGCTAGCCACCCCGGCTCAGCGTGCTCTGCCCTTGCCGTCGCTGTCCGTGTGTCTCTCCTGGTGGCCAAGGCGCGGGGCGGGGCGGGGCTCGGCACGTTATGTTTATGTAGCGAGCGGTGACCGTTAGGTGCGCACCGCTGCTGCAGCGCGCTGCACCAGCGCCCCTCTGTCCACACGGCGACGCGACGGTACGCGGACTGAATGCTATCGGTCCCTATGGGATCCACGCTCGGTGTGTGAATACGTGTGTGTGTGTGTGTGTGCGTGCGTGCGTGTGTGTGCGTGTGTATGGCCAATTGATACCGCGCCGTAGCGCGCGTCGCGCGTTTGTTGGCTCGAGGGTTATGAGAAAAGAAATCTCTCCGCGTGTGCTTGTGTATGTGTGTGTGCACTTGTGAGCGTGCGTGCGCGTGTGTCTGTGTGTGTGCGTGTCGCGTTGTCCTGTGTACACCAGGATCAGTGAGCGCGCAGCGCTGCCTATAGCTCTGCCTGGTGTGCCTCGCCCTACAGCGAGTGTATGCTGCCGGTGCTGGTCGCGCTGCGTTGTCCTGTGTACACCAGGATCAGTGAGCGCGCAGCGCTGCCTATAGCTCTGCCTGGTGTGCCTCGCCCTACAGCGAGTGTATGCTGCCGGTGCTGGTCGCGCTGCGTTGTCCTGTGTACACCAGGATCAGTGAGCGCGCAGCGCTGCCTATAGCTCTGCCTGGTGTGCCTCGCCCTACAGCGAGTGTATGCTGCCGGTGCTGGTCGCGCTGCGTTGTCCTGTGTACACCAGGATCAGTGAGCGCGCAGCGCTGCCTATAGCTCTGCCTGGTGTGCCTCGCCCTACAGCGAGTGTATGCTGCCGGTGCTGGTCGCGCTGCGTTGTCCTGTGTACACCAGGATCAGTGAGCGCGCAGCGCTGCCTATAGCTCTGCCTGGTGTGCCTCGCCCTACAGCGAGTGTATGCTGCCGGTGCTGGTCGCGCTGCGTTGTCCTGTGTACACCAGGATCAGTGAGCGCGCAGCGCTGCCTATAGCTCTGCCTGGTGTGCCTCGCCCTACAGCGAGTGTATGCTGCCGGTGCTGGTCGCGCTGCGTTGTCCTGTGTACACCAGGATCAGTGAGCGCGCAGCGCTGCCTATAGCTCTGCCTGGTGTGCCTCGCCCTACAGCGAGTGTATGCTGCCGGTGCTGGTCGCGCTGCGTTGTCCTGTGTACACCAGGATCAGTGAGCGCGCAGCGCTGCCTATAGCTCTGCCTGGTGTGCCTCGCCCTACAGCGAGTGTATGCTGCCGGTGCTGGTCGCGCTGATAGTGCGGTACTCATTTCCACGGAAATGTGGATACTCTTCTCGTCGTGAAGTGAAAGAAACAGAGTGAGAGAGAGGGAAATATCGTGAAGTATGAAATGGAATGACACGCGTGATGGGGTGGGGTGGGGGGTGGTGGGGGGAATTTGCTGTCATAATCCAAAACCTCTGTTGTCTCCGCGACCCAGCCAATTTTATTAGCTGTTAGAGCAAAGAATTCGCTCCGATAGCAAACTATTAACCGAGGCAGCTTACGCCTGTGCTGTTCCAGTGAACGATACAATTGTATCGCATTTCCTCTCTCACAGCTATACTAGTTTGCTACCGGAGCGAACTATTGGCTCGGCTCTGACAGCTAATAAAATTAGTTCAGTCGGAGACAGCGAATTTTTGACTGCAAACAGCAATTTTTCTTTTTTCTTGCATTTGCTGAGATGAAGAAATCTGTGATTGCGCGCGGTACACTCGAGGGTAGATGGCGCCGAGGAAAGTGCGGCTGCGGAATCGCTCCGCATAGCTCGCGACACGGGCCTCTTATCCCTTATTGAGTGCAAGAGAGACAGCGCTCTCACAACCTGGTTTGGATAAGTTGAACGCGGCATAGCATCTGCAGCAGGGCCTTGGCCCCGGCGGCCCCGCCCGCGCCCCCGGGGGCGAGGTGCATGGTCGCGCCAGAGAGTTCCTGTACGGGTGGGGCGCGGGGCGCGTCCGTCAGGGAGGCACTCTTTTGCTGCTTACATATTGCTTGCCATTTGTCCGCTCCGCGGGTCGGGCGGGCTGCCCTGCACTGCACTGCCGCTGTCCGTTGGGAAGGGACCCCCTGGGGGGCGTAGGAAGTCATTCGTTTGGTTGTTACTGGTTGTAAGTTACTCACTCACTCCGCGCTGTGTGAGCGCGCAAGGCTCAGCTCATCAGCGGCCCCGCCCCGCCCCGTCCCGTCCCGTCCTGCCCTTCCGCTGCACGCATGTCACTGCTCCCGCCCCACCCCACCCCACCCCACCCCGCCCCACCACACCCCACCCCACCCCACCCCACCCCGCCCGCAATAAAGAGTCATGCGAATCTACATTTCTCAATTCCAGTTGGATTAGTCAGGGGAGCAGTCTCGTGCAGCTGACGGCTCTCTAGCTGGTCCTGGGTCTGATGTGCGGGGCGGGGCGGGGCGGGGCGGGGCGGGGCGGGGCGGGGCGGGGCAGGGCGGGGCGGGTGCGTCCTGCATATGTGAGTGCGTGTGAGTGCGCCGCTGCTCGTCGCGTCGTGTGTGGCGGCGTCAGCAGCAGCGGCGGCCGCGGCGGCGCCAACATTCGCAATATAATTAAATCCGTTATATCTCGCGCCGCGTTGCGGAACCGCCCCGCCCCACCCCGCCCCGCCCCGCCCCGCCCCGCCCCGCCCCGCCCCGCCCCGTTTCCCCCTGCTGGAATCCCGCTCGACACCCGCAGCATCGCAGACGCAGGTGCCGCCGTTGTTTCCACCTGCCGCCTGGCCGCTCGCCAGCACCAATAATTTCGTAATTTACTTCTCCTGATTTCTGAAATTGATTAGACCCCCTCCGCTTTGCTCTGCTCTCCGGCAGACCGGCCTGGACTGGACCGGACCGGATCTGAACGCGGTCAAAAAATCAAAAGGCGTCTTCAGCGGCCGCGCACCTATCAGATCGGGAGTGCGAGAGAGATGGCGACAGGTCCTCGCGGCTCACCTCTCTCTGTCGCACCAGCCAGCTGCGAGTGTCACGTCCAGCAGCATTGCTCTGCAGGGATGAGAAGGTCCCCCGCGCCCCGCCCCGCCCCGCATAGGAGAACTGCCGTTCGAGTCGATAAAACCTGCTGCTGCTGAAATAGCTATCGCGTGGATGGCTTTCGCCGACCGGGACGGGCAGCCGGGCGTACCGACGACGCTCGCTTTAGTTTTTTTCTTCTTTTTTTTTGCGAGTTTTATTTCTCGATTGTGGTTTGTGGTATGGTTCGGTTGAACGAGTGCGAGAGAGTTGGTGGCGACCTGGCATGTATATGGCCACTCGATGACAGCGCTGCACCGTGGCCGTGCAGTGCACCGCGCGTGGCGCAACGCCTCGGTACTGTAGGGCGATTCCGCACTGTAGTTTCTACTCTCTGTCCTTGTCGAACCTACGGGACGAGGCTATGAGGAGGAAGAGAGAGGACACTACTAAACGCTGTTCGGAATCAGCCTGCCGAGCGCGCTGCAGCTGCTGCGGCGGCACGCTCCCTGTGCATTGTGCGGACCATTGTGCACTGCCTCGGCACTGCCTGCCCTCGAAATGCATCCAGTTTACGGCGCCCCTTTCTGCTCTGCGCGCTGCGCGCTGCACCGGCCGGGGCCGGGCCGGGCTGGCCTTGGACGCGCGGGGCGGGGGTCAGAGCTGCAGCAGATCGCCACGAATGAAAGTATGGAGACGTTTATTCAAACGCGCGAAGAGTAATGAAACGTGCGTGTAAGGAAACGTCACGCGTTGAACAGCTGCTGCTATAACTCGCAGTTGCGGTGACTCGATGCGGAGCTTAACTAAAATTTTTCTGAGTATATCTGATTTTACTTTTTATTTTTATTTTATCTTTATTTTTCCAGATTTTTTGGATTTGTTAATTATTTTGTTCTGTTTTTTTTATTTATTTATATACTCTGGAAATGCAAGTGTGTACTTGAATGCAGTATTTCCTGCATATCTACATGTATTCAGGAAATACTGTGTACTTAGTCAAGTATGCAGGAAATCCTGTGTACTTGGTCAAGTATGCAGGAAATCCTGTGTACTTGACCAGGTACACACTAAAACCTCAATACATTCATGGGGGAGATTTAGTGTGTACCTGGTCAAGTACACAGGATTTCCTGCATACTTGACTAAGTACTCAGTATTCAGTATTTCCTGAATACAGGATGCAGGAAATACTGTATTCAAGTACACACTTTCGTTTCCAGAGTATTCTCTATTTTTATTGGATTTTTACTAAGGTTTTGCGGAATTGTACTCAACTTTTTTTTCCTTTTTTTGTGAAGTACTTCTTGGCGGAGCTGGGACCAGAGAGACTGGTCTCTCTAGGAGGAAGGCTCCGCACCGGGACGGCGCGGGCCGCCTCTGCCTGCGAGCATCTCGCTCATTATGTGGGTGAACTTGTGCGGCGCCAGCAGCCCCGCCCCGCCCCGCCCGCGCTACCGCTTATTAAAATGTAAAAAAGTGGAAAGAAAATGTCCCGGAGGATGAGCGCGAGAAGTTTACGCTGATTCCTCGGGACGCCTGTGTGGCCGGGCGGGCTGGGGCGGCGGCTAAAGGGTGTTCCAAAGTGGCACTTACTGTAGGCAAGGGAGAGAGAGAGAGAGAGAGAGAGAGAGAGAGAGAGAGAGAGAGAGAGAGAGAGAGAGAGAGAGAGAGAGGAGGGTGCCGGTCGAGATCTGCGAAAGTGGCAAAGGGGGAGGATGGAGCGAAAGAGAGAGGGAAACATCACAAGGGCTGCCCGCCCCGCCCCGCCTGCGACCCCGTCGTCGTATGCGCGCGGCGAAGAGAGAAAGGGGTAGAGGAGAAAGGCCCCACGCATGTGAACGGCCTAAAGAGCGAGAGAGAAAAGAGAGAGGGGAGTGGGGAGGTTCTCGCGCGCGCACCGACCCCGTATACACTGCCGCACGCTGACAAAGGTGACAGGGGAGAGTGATCAAGGAAGTGGGGCGGGAGGGGGGGCAAGGGGAGGGGAGGGCCTATTACACACCCCACCTGTCGTTCGGCCCACCCCCACCCCACCCCGCCCGCCGTAACTTTCGAGCTGCTGCGCTGTGCCGTGCTCCTTTTGCCGCCTCCTGATATGCTCTTTGTACCTCCATGACTTTGCCCCCCCCCCCCCATACCCCATTCCCTCTCAAGGCTGAGGTGGAGGGGAAGGGGGGGAGGGGGGAGGGTGTATTGATGCCTAAGGTAACGTACGGCCATACCCGCGCGATGGGCGTTGGTCACGGAAGTGGGCCAGCGACCTGATTTTTTTTTGTATGTATGTATGTGTGTGTGTGTGTGTGTGTGTGCGTGCGTGCGTGCGCGCGCTTGTGCTTACGCGTGTATGTGACGATAGAGGAAGAAAAGGAGGAGGCGGCAGCTGAAAGGAGGGTGCGGGCGGGCGGCGGAGGCGGGCCTGTACAGTTGTTGTTTTGGGTGCGTTGGACTGAGGAAGGCATATCAGTAAGGCGCGGGGAGGGGCGGGCGGAGATGGGGTGGGGTGGGGGGGGGGGTTCCGGGGGAGGGTGCGTGCTGACCGGGCGGCCGCACGGGAGGGTGCGCGCTGCGGCGGCGGGCGCCCCTCGGCTAACGAATTGGAGGGGGAGGGGGGGTAAGAGGGGGGTTAGGGTGCAAAAGTGAATAGGAATGGCGGGGTGGGGCGTGGCGTGGCGTGTCGGGGCGCGACGGGGCTTAGTCCGCCTCGTATATTGGCGGATAGCGGTGGCGGTGCAAGTGTGAGGGGCCCTAGTCCTGGAGGGGGCAGGTCGGGCCGGAGATAAGGAGAAAAGTAAGTGAAAGCATTTGGAGGGCGCGGAGGGGCGGGGCGGGGTACAGTGCTTTGCGCCGCGCGAGCTTCAATTTACTCCGACAAAGCTGCGTATGGCGTAAGCGTGGTGCGGGTGGAGTGGTATTGTGGGGCTCTGAGAGAGAGAGAGAGAGAGAGAGAGAGAGAGGCTGAACAAACTCACCCCCGTGCCGCTTGCGCTCTGCGGTCTGCGGAATATCAGTGCAATTTGCGTGTATGACGTTTCTATGATGTTTTCTTTTTTTCTTCGTTTTTTTTTCCTTTCTGCCTTCGCGGAAGTTTTGTCAAGTCTACGAATTTAGTCGTGCGCGCGAGCGGCGGCTAGGGCGAGGGCGGGCCAGGGTCGCTGCGCTGTCGACAGCGTGCACCGGGGTGCACCCGCCCCGCGCTCCCCTCGGCGCCGCCCCGCCGCCCGCCACTGCTAGGCAACCGGGCGGACGCCAAGCGACTCGAAAATAATTGAGAAAACAAATTCGGATCGTGCGGTGGAGCTCCCCTCTGGGGAGGCGAGGCGGGGTGGCCGCTGCTCAACCTCAGCTCAGTATGCTCTGTTTCTCGTCCGCCTCCGGGCCGGAGATTTCTGGATATTTCTATCCGCTGTGGACTTGTTCTCTAGATACAGATTCCCTACTCCCCCCCCCCCCGCCCCCCTGTAGCACAACGTCCTCTGCCCCCTGTACCCACGGTTACAAGTCGCGTAGGCTTCCTGTCCCCTATGCCCTTTCAAACCTTGTGTATTTCATCATACAAAACAATTTTTGATATTTAACTTGCCCATGTGTTGTACATGAAATAGTATAAAACCGTACTGTAGTATGCACAAAGCTGTACATTTAACATATGTATTTCGTTTGTAAATTTACCCAGCAAGTTTAATTTGACACATTATAGCTATGTAAGTAATTCTACACAAAACTGTGAACAAGTTGCAATTGTGCATTATTGTGCAGTATGTCGTACAGAAAAAGGTACAAAGACCGGACAATTCACCTAATTTACACAAAGATTTTACTTTTAAAGTGTACGAAAAAAAAATCATTGTAATTTAGTGTGTGAGACCCTGGGATTTAAATCACATGGCGCTCTTCCACGACTCTCCCGAGAAGAACACGCGTGCTTCCCAGACGAGCCGCTAGGTGTTTGAATCAAAACAGAGTTATTTCCCCGTTGTTGTCGGTGCTACCCTACCCTCCGAGTTCGCAGTGTATACTGTCGTACAACCCTTTTCCGCTCTCCCTGACAGAAATATTTCGTTGTGCAAATTGTCTCGCACCCCTGCTCGGCCTCGCTTTCTTTACTTTTTCTCTCCTTTTTCCTCCCCATCCCAATAACCCCGCCCACAGCTTTGCCTCCTTGAGGCCCTAGTCCAGCGCAGCCCTCCACTCCGTTTTCTTTCCTCCGATGCATAGTCATGAGGCTGTGCGCCCGCACGGTGGCAGTCCGCAACTACTCGCTGCTGCTGATTCGTTCAGACACCTCCCGCGCCCCGCCCCGCCCCGCCCCGCCCCCCGCCCCTACCCTCCCCCGCCGCTTCACACGAGCACACGGCGACAAAATTTCTTAAGATATTTTATATGTTTTAAAGAACATGTTTAAAAAATGTGTAAATAAGTAAGCGCTCCCTCTTTTGCTTGCGCACGTTGTGATTATCATTGTTTTTTTTATTTTATTATTATTTTTTAAAATTCTTGATTGTGTTAGCTGCGGTTTGTTTTTACCGTGGCTGTCGTCTTGCAGGAGCGCCCCCACTTTGTATGAGTGAATGTATGAACGTGTGAGCGTGTGTGCGTGTGTGTGTGTGGTCGAGGGAAACGCGGCGACCTAACAAGCTCCGCTCCGGTCCCCAGCAGCGAGGGGACATGACGCCCGCCCCGGAATATCGCCCGGAATGGGCGGCAAGGGGTGCGACTCCCGAGCTTGCGGGCTCCGGGATGGCTTTGGGGTTGGGGCTGGCCGCCAGACGCCGGGCAGGCCGGGGCCGGGGCCGACGCCGAAGGATGGCACTGCTTTGCTGCTGCTCGTGATGAGCAAAGTGGTTGGAGGCCCGCGCACCCGCACCGCTGCGGGGGGGTCGCCCTCAGCGAGAGTCAGTGCGGCATGTTGGCACGACGGTCTCCGGTCGGTGAACAACCTTGGGTCATTTGTGGCCTGGTTCTCTCAAGTCAAGTATAGTGTGTGCGTTGCGCTTGCCCCACCACGCCCCACTCGCCCCGCCTCGCCCTGCCCTCGCCCCTGCACGGGCCGCGCAAAACTGGTGCTCGCGCGCACCCTTATACTTTCAATTTCCGCTCTCTATCGGCTCTGCCGCAACGCCGCGCCCAGTTTTCGCGTTAATGCGTTTCGCCGGTCGCCTCGCCACACAGCAGCGCGGCTGTGCACGCCTGGAGTGAATATATGCAGACTCGGCAAATGAGAGTGGCCTGCTTCGTTCGCTGCCGGCTCCCCCGCAGCGCCGCCCCACCCCACCCCGCCCCGCCCCGCCCCGCCCCGCCCCGCCCCGCCCCGCCCCGCCCCGCCCCGCCCATCTCCTCGATCCGAGAGCGAAATGACTTTTGGTCGGCGCTGACCGGACCCCGACACAGCGGAGGGAGGGGATTGGAGGACCCCAAGCCACCCCGCCCCATACCCTCATCGTGTTGCTACAAGCGGAGCACGCGATTTGGGGATCGCGATTTGGCGCACCTCGCCTCCTGGGAGGCTTGATCTGTGGAGGCTGGCGGGCGGCTCACCCCCCCACCCCCACCCCCTCCGCTATCCTCCTCCCGCCGTGTCCCACCGTCTCTGTGCAGGCTTCTTGAGGCTTGACATGAGGCCGCTACTCACCACCACCCTGTGCGCCCGGCCTCTTCCTTTGTCACGTGCAGCCAGCCCCTCTCTGCAGGAGCTACGTCAAATGAATTCCATGCATTAGAACACGCGGGGCGGGGCGGGGCGGGGCGGGGCGGGGCGGGGCGGGGCGGGGCGGGGCGGGGCGGGGTGGGGTGGGGCGGCCGGGCGTTCCCTATGCAGGCGCTTTGGTGCCCGCCCTCGCCCCCCAATTCTGTCTGCCTGTCTATTTGCCGGTGTGGGCGGCTGCTGCTGCTGCTGCTTCCGGCACACAGGTCCCCTGACCACTCTTATCTCTTTTGTGCCCCTCCCCAAAAAGTAATTGCCCCCTTCCCCTCCCCACCTCCGCCCCGCCTACCGCTTTGATAAGCGCGGCAGTCGTGTGGCCCATTGGGGCGGGGCAGGGCCACGACGGCATTGATCATCCTATCTGTTAATTACTCCAAGTGTTTTACAATGCTTTTAGGCTGACGCTTCAGCCCGACGCGTAATTTGAAAATGCTCGTTGTTCGGTCCGCGCGGCTCTGATCGCGCCCCGCCCCGCCCCGCCACGCTCCGCCACGCCCCGCCCCCACGGGGCCCATCGACTGGCGGTGCCCCAGGGGCCGAGGCGTGGCGGCGGGGCGGGCATTGTCGGGGGAAGTCCGCCGCGGCGGTGGAGGCTGCTATGCGCGCGCGGGTACTGTAATTGGCAGATCGGAGCCGATGTGGTCGCGGCCAGCGACTGAGTGACGGAGTGGGCCTTGTGCGCCTCGGGCCCGGCCCGGCTGAGGCTCCGCGGAACGGACTGGGTTTCGGACGGATGGACGGACGATGGATTGGACGAACAGACCCTCCGGCGGGATATGCAAACATGTATGTGTATTCCTGTCCTGCCCTACCATGCCACACCGCCTTGCCACGCGCGGCTGCGCGGTGTCAGCAACCTTGTTGTGAAGATGACGTCACGCGGTCCTTACACTGGAAAAACAAAGGCGCTATCTTATGCCTTTTAAAGGCGTTAGTGAAATAGTGCCTTTAGAAAGGCGCTATCGCCTCCCAAAGGTGCTATTTTTGGCCCTATTCGTGCCTTTACAAAGGCATTAGTGCAGTAACACCCCATAAAATTGAATAGCACCCCAAAAAGGGTGCTATGTAGCACCTTTGTTTTTCCAGTGTAATTTAAAAAAAAAACCTATCAAAAAAATAGCGTAAAACATTTATTTTTCAAAAATTGATAACTTAATGACTACTAAATGCGTTTCACTAAGGTAGGGAAAACGGAAATAAATGAAAACTCCGATAATTCGAAAAACTGTGTGGAAAATCGAAATCATGTAAAAGTCTGAAAAAATGACAAAACTCCGAGAGAAACATATAATTTTTTTTTGGTAAGTTGATTCTATTTTCTTACACCTATTTCAGCCGGAGAAATACGTGAAAAATTTGGGGAAACTTTAGAATTTTTTTGTTTTGAAAATAGAGATAGTCCAGGGAAATTAGAAATAGAAACTTTGGGGCAACGTTGTTATACCAAAAATCTGATCTTTAAAGTTTTGCCAACCATAGGCGCACCATCAGCAACCACAGTAGCCGGACACAAAACGGGCTCCGATCGAACAATGAAAAATTCAATTTAATTTCCACGCTTTCTTGGAAGCAATTAAGCCCCCGGAGGCGTGTAAAAGGGGACGAGTGGGCAGCGGGGCAGCGGGTCGTTGTCTGGCCGCTCTGCATGTCGAGGCGGGGCTGGGCGGGGTGGGGGGCCCGGGGGAAATCTGGCCATGTCGGGAGCGGGGCGGAGCGGGGCGGGGTAAGGCGGGGCGGAGCGGGGCGCGACGGCGCGGGGCAGCATGGCCTGGGTGGCGCAGCGCGGACCGCCTGTACCTCCGCCATGACCTTGCAATCACCAGATTCCCTGATTTAATCCCCAGCTCCCGCCAAGGGGCCCGTCTAAAATGCAGCAGACATCTTTCTCGTGCTTCATCTCTACTACTGCGAGTTTTGCTGCGTCCTGGATCTTTGAAATTGGATTTATGCGGACGCCCGGGCTGAGCGCGCAGGAAGGAGCGATGTGAGCGAGAGCAGAGGCGGCGAATTTGAAAATTGCTATCCTGCCTGATGGGTCCAAGGCTACCCGAGCCAAGCGGAGCGAGGCAGGCGGGGCCGGACAGGCCTCGGGGCAGCCGAAACCATCCCGCGCGAGTGTGTGCTGCGGCCGGCGGCGCGACGCGCAAATTCTCATCCTACCGTTCGGCGGCAAGGTGATGGAGCGCCCAGCCCAGTCCGCCCTGGGTCGGGAAGGCGGCCGAGTAGAAAATAGGGGGTTTAAACCTGCGCGCCTCACCTCGCCTCTCCTCCCTGAAGCGTCCACCCCGCCCTGCCCCGCCCCGCCCCACCCCACCCCGCCCCACCTCACGGGTGCGCCATGGGCGGGTCCAGGCAGGCAGCCTTATGGGTCGTCTCGTGGTCTGGGCGGCGGCGCCATGAATGGAGCCCATAGGGGGCAATGGCTGTGGTGGGGCGGGGCGGGGCGGGGCGGGGCGGGCGTGGTGCTCCTCTGGTCCAGACACATTCATTGTGGGAGGCTCGGTCGGGCTGGATCTTGCACTGGTGCAGCTGTATGGGTCGGGGAGGGGCTGGGCGGGGCCGGGGCCCCGGTGGAGCGCCTGGTGCGACACATGCAGTGATACGTAATTGCGGGCCGTGCAGGCAGGCAGACTGCGCTGATAATGCCGCAGTATATTGCCGTAAGCTGCTGCTGCCTGCTGCTGCGCTCGGCGTGGACATCTTGATGTGGCGGCGGCGGCGCCCCGGCTCCGGCTGCTGCTGCTGCTGCTGCTGCTGCTCCTCGGTGACGCATGACGCGCGCCGGGCCTCCGGGCCTCCAGTCTCGCCACGATGACGGCCTCCTCTGCGCCGCGCTGCGCTGCGCCTTATCAGGTGTCGTGCCGGCCTGGCCTGGCGGTGGTGTCGGCTTGCAGCGCCGCGTCAGCGTCAGTGCATCTGATCCGGCTCGCGGCCCCGCCCCGCCCCGCCCGGCCCGGCTGGCACAGAGAAGAGTATGTGTCGCATGATTTTACTCCGCCCGTCAAACATGAGAACCCAATGCGGCAGAGAGATGGCACCCGAGCAGCGAGCAACTCGCTTCTCCACGCCGCTCCGCGCTGCTTCACTCGTCGCCATTCCACCTCCGTGCCCTTATGTCCCGCTGGTCCCGCTCCGCGCTAGCTCTCTCCTTCGATTTTCTATCCCTCTGCCTCTCTCCTTCGATTTTCTATCCCTGTCTCTCTGTCTCTCTCTTCCTCTCTCTGTCTCTCTCTCTCTGTCTCTCTCTCCCTCTCTCTCTCTGTCTCTGTCTCTCTCTCTCTGTCTTTCTCTCCCTTCCTCTCTCTTTCCCTCTCCCCCCCTCTCTCTCTCTCCCCCCCCCCCTCTCTCTCTCTCTCCTTTCCTCTCTCTCTCCCTCTCTCCCCCTCTCCCTCTCTCCCTCTCTCTCCCTCTCTCTCCCTCCTCTCTCACACTTCACTCCTCTGGTACAGGTGCTGCTTTGATGTTTCCAGTGCGTCCCTGAGCCAGGCGCAGCTAACTTGGGCTGAAAGGGCTCCGTGTTGGAGACTCTTAGAGTGTGAGGTGAGGGAGGAGGGGGGAGTTAGAGGCGACCGTTCAAATCGGGACTGTTACTCCGCCCGCCAAGCAGCGCCACGCCCTGCCCTGCTCTGCTCAAGTGCAGTTGAGACGCGAGTTCCCGTGCGACTAGTCTGGTGTGTCTGTACGGAGAGGGAAGGGTGGGACTGGACGGGTCAGGGCGGGGCGGAGGCCTCACTCCCTCCTGCCCTCCCCCTCCCTCCCCCCCCCCCTCTCCCTCCCTACACCCCAATCCCCTGCCCCTGCAAGGACACTGCCTGCCAGGTCGGGTCAGGTCCTTGCTGCGCCCGACCGCTCCCAGAAGTACCCCACTGAAGCAGCCCTCCCCCACCCGCTCCACGCGCGCACTCCTAGCCGCTAGCTGTCGGGCCAGCTTGCAAACATTTCGCCAGCGCGAGCCAAGCCGAGGCGCGTTTCTGCTTGTTAAACTGCTCGGGGATCTCCCCGCAAACTACTCGCCAGCAGCTCGCGCACTCACTCACGTAGTTTGCTGCATTTGGCCGTGCGTGAGTGTGTCTGAGTGTGTGTGTGTGTGTGTGTGAGAGAGAGAGAGAGAGAGAGAGAGAGAGAGAGAGAGAGAGAGAGAGAGAGAGAGAGAGAGAGAGAGAGAGAGAGAGAGAGAGAGAGAGAGAGAGAGAGAGAGAGAGAGAGTGTGTGTGTGTATGTGTGTGTGTGTGTGAGCGGTGCTGAGCTGCGCCGTGCGGGTCGGCGGCGCCCTATTTCACGCCCGCCCCGCCTAAGCTTTAGTAGTTCCGCTGCCAATGCCGCCGGCGTGTACTTTCTGTATCGGAAGAGACTTCCGGTTTTGCGGATAGGCGTGGAATGTTTTTGTTTGCGCGTGGCGGGGGCGTGGGCGAGGCCGGGGGCGCGACCGGGACCGGGGGACGACACTGTGGGTCGCTATACCACCCCCCGCCGCCCCCACCCCCCTCCCCCTCTCCCACCTCAGCCGCAGTGCCCTTCGAAACTCATCAGGCTTGCAAAGCGCCGCACCAAACCAATTTACAGCCTCCTCTTCTCTACTCCCCGCCTCCACTGCGCGAAACAAAGTTAAAGACGCGGGCGGGACGGAAGATCGGCGCGCGAAAGAGTTTCTAATCAGCTGCGCGCTCCGCTCCGCGCTGGAGCTCGGGCCGGCCCGCGAGATGCGCCCTTACACCTTAAATTGTCTTCCGGGTGCTCTGCATAGACTAAAGCGCTGCCCCGTGGAGATTTTCACAAAGAGGGAGGAGAAAAGAGAGGGAACTATGGCAGGGATTTTACCAGATACTCCGCGCCTCGCCCGCGGCTTCGGCCTGGGACAAAGCACGCGGCGTTTGCACGTGCAAGCTTTACAGCTACACGGATGATTTTTTTTTCCGGCAGCTGGGGTGGTTTGGAGGCCTGTTGCAAGGGGTGGACGACTGGGCGGCTTTTGTGTACAGGCCAGAACATACTCCAGGCGATTCCAGGTGTACTCTGCCTGCACTCTAAATGTCTAAGGACAATATTGTAACTGGGAACCGGACTTCTGTGTGCATAACTAGACCAGATACAATTTTGTAACTAATAAAACTCAAATTGTTACTGGCTAGTTACAAAATGAGTGCAATAAGTTACAACATTGTAACTGGCCTAGTTATGCACACAGAAGTCCGGTGCTCAGGTACAATATTGTCCTTGGACATTTAGAGTGTGTACTCCACTGAGGCTGGTTTTGCGATACTTTTAACACAAACCCATGCGATAACTTGTGTTTTGCGATTCCCACGCTAAAGAGCATGATAACCCCCGAAATCGTGATAAAAGTATCACATTATTCTGATAAATTCATCACAGAAATTATTTTATTACTGTTTTTGTGATGATTTTATCACAATAATATGATACTTTTATCACATTTTTTGGGGGTTATCATGCGCATTAGCGTGGGAATCGCAAAACACCTGTTATCTCAAAAATTGAGTAAAAGTATCACAAAACGGATGTCAGTGTCCATGTACTCCGGCTGTTCTGGACCTAAGTACTCCGCGTAGTCCGCGGCTGTTCTCCGGGTGTACTCCGTGTACTCCGACCGACATGCAGTACGCCGTGTTCTCCGACTGTGAGGTGTACACGGAAACTTCAAGTCATCCACCCTATGATTTAGAGCCACACCACTGGTGCCTCACGGTCTCGGTCAGGGCAGCGCGATGTGATACGATGCGTGCGCTGTAGGTCTCGGTCGTTTTGAACGGGAGCCAGCATGGCGGGGCGGGGCGGGGTGTGGCGGGACGGGGCTCGTTATGAAGGGCCGCGTGTTTTGACGGTGTAGTCATTGTGGTGCGGGGATTATTGGCCGCGCCTCTGGACGCGCGCCAGCCCTGCTGCTGCTGCAGCCGCCGCGCGTTTTGAGCCCGCCACGCCCTTCCACCGTGGTGTGGTGAGGCGAGGCGAGGCGGGGCGGGGCGGGACGGGGCGTGATGGGATGTTCCTCCAAACCAAACAGCAGCTGATGAGCGCGGAGTGGCCGCGCACCCTGCGCTCTCGTCGTTGGCCGCGATTCAAGTCCTGATTCGATCGTGATTAGCCATCGGGACGTCGGCGGCGCGCGCTTCCGCGGCGGTAATGAAGGAGATAGCGGGGTGGGGTGGGGCGCGACGGGCGGGGCGGGGCGGGGTGGAAGAGAGGGGGGGGGGGGGGAAGGGTGGTTGCGGCGTGGAGACGGCGACGGCACCAGCAGCCACAGCGCCGCCGCACAGCGATTCACCCGACCGAAATGTATTTTGCGCGCGCTCGGCGCGACTGCGGCAGCGCGCGGGTGCTCCGCGTGTAATGGCGTGTGGGTGTGCGCGTGTGAGAGAGAGAGAGAGAGAGAGAGACGGGAAGTGATGCCTCCGCCGTGCGTGGGTGTGTAGGAGAGAGAGAGACAGTGAAGGAGAGTGCAGAGCGCCGGCGGTACGGTCCGGGCAGTAAACGCGGCTCTTTCGATAGGTGTAACGGCCGCCTCGCCCCGACTAGACTGTTTGCCGATGCATTGCATCCGCCACGCTGCGCTGCGCGCATTGCATCGGGACGCGCGGGGAGCGTCGCGGCGCCCGGCGTCGCCGTCGGGCGGCTTGCGTTTTAGAAACTCACGACTCACACACACGCCCGCGCTGCCGAGCCGAGTGCCGTCGCGTCGCGGCGCGAATCTATTCCGGCGCGGGGCGATCTCGCGCGTCGCCTCCGCTGCCGCCAGCGACGACCCGCGCCTGTTCTCTTCTCCTCTCTCTCCGCCTTTCTTCCCTCTTCCGACGCCACCGCGCGCCTCCTCGAATATGATTCCCTGTTTGAGGCGCGCGCGGGGAGCCGGGCCGGGCCGGGGCGGGGCGGCGGACACACGTCCGCTCGCGCCGGGTGTCGCGCGTATGGTTTATTGAGCCATCCAGTAATATATTGCAGCCTAAGTCTCTCCGCTCGGCCCGCGGGAAGCCGAACAAAGTACACACACACGCACACACACACGCACACACACACACACACACACACACACGCACACACGCACACACACACGCGCGCGCGCGCGCGCGCGCGCTCACACACACTTCCTTCGTCGTCCTGGTGTGAAGCCTCCGGTTTCCCCCCTTCCCTCCTCTCGTCCTCCTCCGCCGTGTCTCGTGTCTTCTTTGTGACCGGCTCATGACCCCCCACGGGGGCCCTAGGTTAGGCCCTGCCTGCCTGCTAGGCCCTCAGGTGTTCTATGTGTGGGGTGGGGCGGGGCGGGGCGGAACACCCAGCGGATGCACCGGAAGCCAAGCCCCCCTGCAGCAGATAGGCCCCGCGCCCCACCCCGCCTCGCCTGAGATCGCCCACCTCTGTGCTCTGGGCTGGGCGCTGCCTGCCTGGGCGACGCTCTGCTCTTTCGGCATGGTAATTGGTGGGTCCCGCGCCGATCTAGCCTGTGGCCCTGTCAGTAGCGTGCCCCGGCCTGGCGGCCTAGCCCGTGACTCACTGCTCTGGGCAGACCGGGCGCGCTGCACGCGACGGGAGCCGACAGCGCGAGCTGACCAGTCAGTCATCGTCAGCACTCAGGATGAGCCTGTCAGCAGCAGTGCGGGCCTCGCAGCCTGGCCGCCTGGCCTGCTGCTGGCCGCTCTCTGTGCGATAGGGTTCGTATTTTTCCGGAAAAAAGAAATCGGTGGAAAATTTGGAAAAATTGGAAGAATTGCTTATTCTGTGAAATCTGGGTTAGTGATGACAAAAATGATTCGAAAATGCCTTATTACGCCCTAGAAGCCTCCAGTAGCCTTCGGCATGTAAAAGAAGTTGTAAACCGGGGCAGGAACATTGAAATTTCAGTCTTCGATAACTGCTGTTAAAAACATCGAAATTTGATGAAGAAAATCATCGAATTTTATACTGAATTTCAATGATCTACACAATTTCCTCTTCGACAGTCGGCATTTGTCTTCCTTTAGGAGAGTAAACACGTGCCAAAACGGGCGTTTTAACACAATTCAAGTATTTAATTTTTCCAATTTTTCCGACCCCTAAGATTTATTTCCGAAAAAAGAAGCGGATTTTTTTTTTTCAATTTTTCGGAAAAATTTCCGGGCTGTCAAACCCTATGTGCAACAGTCAAAGTATACCTATAATTTCGGACGGAATTCGACGTATTTTCTAAATAATTTCTCATGGTACAAGAGATGTTAAAGGCGCTCTGGGAATGGAGACCCTTGCTCACCTTTTCCCGTACCGCGAGGTTTTAAATCTCAATTCGTTTGGTTTCCACAGCCTGGAATGCACTGACCGAAATTAAAAGCCTGCTGTTTTTAATTTCGAGCGGAAAGTTCTTAATTGCTGCTAGCAATGTAACAGGTCCTTTTTTTGGACGCAGTTTTGTCCGACTTTGAGTGTACTGTTGTGCGCGCTGCAGGCAGATATGCGATATGCGCGGGTGCGGGAGTTGTGAGCGCATTGGGAGCTGCAACTGGACAAGGTCCTCCTCCTCTTCCTCCTCGTCAGTAGCTGCAGCAGCGCGGATCCGCTGCGGCGCAGGGATTTGATGCTCTGCTCGGCGGCCGCACTTATGGGGCTGCCCTCTGCCTTCCGCGGTGGGCCTGAGGGGCAGGGCAGGGCAGAGGGCTGGGCAGGGCAGGGCAGGGCAGGGCAGGGCAGGGCAGGGCAGGGCAGGGCAGGGCTGGGCAGGGCTGGGCAGGGCAGGGCTGGGCAGGGCAGGGCAGGGCTGGGCAGGGCAGGGCTGGGCAGGGCTGGGCAGGGCAGGGCTGGGCAGGGCAGGGCAGGGCAGGGCAGGGCTGCGGCTGCCTCTGCCACTGCCCACGCCCGGTGCAGCTGCAGCCGCTCTGCAGCCGCTCTGCAGGCGCACGCTGCCCTGCCAGGCCTCTGCAGTGGAAGCGGAAGATGCCCATTCAACCCCGCGTGTGAGGTGCCGAGTCACTCACTGCCCGCCACGCCCCGCCACGCCCTGCCTCGGGGACCGTACCAAGGGAAGCCCTCCGACCCGGCTGGGTCTCTCTCTCTCTCTCTCTCTCTCTCTCTCTCTCTCTCTCTCTCTCTCTCTCTCTCTCTCTCTCTCTCTCTCTCTCTCTCTCTATCTCTCTCTCTCTCGCAAAAGGACGCGATAAATGAATGTACAATGATTTCCGTCGGCGCGCGTTTGTCAATGCGATGCCTGTTGTGTTTTTTAGTTTCCCTTTTATATATCCTCTCTTCAACCTCCTCTGCCGCTGCTGCCCTTTTTTGTTATTTTTCTTCCTAGCAGCGTTCGCGCGATTGGGAAATCAAAGGGGCTTGATCCCCGGGGCGGGGTGGGGCGGCCCGCACTGACGCCCGCCCCGCCCCGCCCCGCCCCGCCCTGCGCCACGCCTCACTTTGAGGAAGGAGAGCGGAATCAGCCGCAGATGTTTGGGGAGCGGTGGGAGGGAAGCGAGAGGGCAACTTGAAAGACGGGAAAAACATGGAATAGTTTGTAGCGGTGGTGTACCCATATCGCGCGGCGCCCGTTCTCTGCCCCGTTGCTGTCGATGCTCTTTGGGCGGGGAGAGATTTTATACCGCGACTCGCACTACTAGAAAGTGCATATGAGGTCATAAAAGTGGTGATGGGAAATACATATAGAGCTTTGGACCCTTCTCGCGCGCTTTCTAATTAACCCGACGCCTTTGTGGGGCAATGTGATCGCGAGTTGTTGACTCGTATGATGTAAAGCAGGGCGAGTTTCTTGTTCCCGTCCCTGGTGCGGCGCGGCGCGGCCTGGCGCGGGGACACTATAAATCCATCAGAATGCTCTGTGTGGAATTTACGATGAGCGCTTCGCACGGACGCCTTGGCCGCGAAAACGAATGCTGCTCGCCGTCCCGACCTGCACCGGATGTCCCCCCCCCCTCCCTCCCCCTCATGCAATACATCCTCCTTGGCGAGAGCACGAGAGAGGTGCGCTGCAGTTGAGTCTGTTTTTCGCTCCGAGAGCCGATGAGCAGCATCGCGTGTGTGCGCGTCCGAGAACTTGAGAAGGGTGTGTGTGTGATTTACCTCCGGTGCGCACCTTTTATTTGGTCCTTCTTTAATTTTCTTTTCTTTTTTCGCGTTCAAGGAGAGAAGTGACGCGTTACTTACTCATATTTTTCTTTTTCTGGGTGTTTCAGGTACGTCGAGAGCGCCGCTTCTGCAGGAGAATGCCGTATTGGTATCGCACAAACCCGAGCACAAACGGTAATATTTTGTCTGTTCTTCTCCTTTCATAAAGACGCATTTTATGCGGAATTTTATATTTCGGTTACGGACGGCCGGAGTCCACTGCAGTGAGCCCGCGCCCTTTGGGGGGCGGCGCGTGTCTTCCGCGCGTCCGCAGTGGCCGTAAAACACATGGACCGGGGGGAATCGCGCACACATGCGCGGCGCCAGCGAAAAGGGTTACGCAGATAATGATTCTGAGACTGTTGTGAAATGAGATCCCGATCCCCCTCCTCGGTCTGTCACCCACGGGACGGGGATACGGGTGAGATCCCCGTGAGAGCGCCGTGCTAACGAGGGGCAAACAACTCTGAAAGTTTTGCACACCTTGTAATTCAGAAAAATTCAGAAAACAGCACAACAAATTAGGAAAATGTAGCAAAAACCCATCAAAATTTTGGTTAAGTTCAAGTAAAACTTCACAAAAAATCGTAAAAATCTACAAAAATTCATAAAATGCGTAAATTCAGAGTGTTTCCCTCTCGCGTGCTAACTGGACCTTGCGCTGCGCGGCGCTGCTCCGAGGCATACCATGAAGGAACATCCCACAGAACGGAAAAAGTTTGACGCTGGCCGGATTTGCATGAGCAATGGAACCCATCTCCTGGTCGGGCTGAGGTCAGAGCGCTGGGGGAGAGGGGGGGGGGAGGGGAGTGTTGGAGTCGCAAGCTGGCGCCCCGCCTCGTCGGGGGGTCTTCGGGAAGGAGGCAATTCTGTTTCGGCTTCGGCACGCGAGAGGTAGAGAAGAGCAGAACGGCGAAGCGGCGCGAAGCGCTGTAGTCTTAAACTTAGTGAGGCGTCCTAGCTGAAGCTCTATTAAAAAGAAAGGTTTGGGGGTTGGGTTATTGCCATGTTGGATGACGGTCGCATCATAATTAATTTTAATACAGCGGTTTATTTGGTGTGGTACCAATTTGTTTCCCTTCCCCACCCCTCTCAGCCCATCTTTCGTCTTCCGTCTCACCGTCCTTTGAAAGCATCTCCGGAATTGTGCCGACTCGATTCGACGTTTGCCCTTCTCTTTTGTGCCATGCTGAGGCCGCTGGTGCCGCGTGTGCTGGCTTTTCCCCTTTTATCAATTTTGCTTTGCTCCGGATTTCCACCTGTCGCCCGGCCCCGCCCGTGCTATTCATTCATGTCTCGTGCCGTGCGTGTCCCCAATTTGGCCACATTTAACCTCGCCCTGCTCGGCAATAAGATGGAGTATGAGAGAGATAGGGAGACAGGGTGAGAGAGGGAGTGAGTGAGCGAGAGAGAGAGAGAGAGAGAGAGAGAGAGAGAGAGAGAGAGAGAGAGAGAGAGAGAGAGAGAGAAAGAGAGAGGGGGAGCGAGGGGAAGGGGAGGGAGGACGGCACCACCCAGGCGGTTCGGTTCGGTTCGGTTCGGCGCGGCGGGCATCACCTCTCAGTGCAGAGCGGTGTCGGGTTTCTCCTCGCAGATCGGAATGGCAGCATCGCACTGGACGCTCTATAGCCCGCCCGGTCCGGCCTCCACGTTACCCTGCCCTGCCCTCCCTGACCGTCCCGTGTCTCGGCCAACGCAATCTCCGCCCTCTCCAGATGTGCGGACGGAGAACAGGAATCGCATTGCGATGCGTTCGTAATGTGACTTTCCACGGCAATAAAATCATGCGAGGTGGTGAAACGCCGTGCGAAGCGGTTTGCTTTGCTATTTTGCTCTCTCCATATGGGGGGATGGCCTCTTTTCACACAGTAGAAACGAGTCCTGGGATTCCAAGTAGAATTGGAATCCTAGTGAATGTCCTGAAAAAAAGTAGTTTTTCCCAGGAGTTTTTCCTGGAAAACCCAGGACATCCCCTGGGAAAGATGATACCTCCTGCGGGAGTTTGCTTATTCTCCTGGGAAACACAAGACTCGTTTTTGCCGCGCAACAGGCCAGCCAGTATACTGCTGTGACCTCCGTACAGTACCTGTCTCGCCCCATAGCGCCGTGCGGCTAGGCAACCCGTCCGCTCGGGCGCCCTGCGGTACAGTCTGCCCACGAGAAGTTGTCGCCGGGAGCCGAGGGGAGGGCACGCGGTATGGCGTGTCCGTGCCAAATATTGATATAAAGTTTAATGTGGACCCTGCGTGTAAGGCGCGCGGGGACGCACCGGCCGAACACACGCGCTGGTCCAGCTATCGCATGTCGACCCGGTTCGGCCGAGGCCGAGGCAGGGGTCCCTCGGAACGCTATCAGAACGGCGCAGCCGGCCTCGCCACGCCAAGACACGGCCTCGCCCAGTTCAGTTCCACAGTCGATTTGACTTGGATCGGGTCGGCGCCCGGCCGCCCGTCCCGTCTCGGGGCCCGGATCATCTTCAGGTGCCAACGGGGATCACACCTGGGGAACTAGATCCCGTGTCATCCGATCGGGGAGCGCCCTGTGGGAAATGGGCCCGGGCCGGGTATGGGGTGGGTTGGGTTGGGGCGCTCCTCACACCTTCCCACTCCCGAGGGGGGGGTATCACTTCGAAAATTCATTGCGCGGCACTGTAAAAATCATTTTAAAAATCAAAAACATTAAAAACAATCAAAATAAAATCAAGAAGAAAATTACAGAAAAATCCGAAAAATCGAGAGCAAATGCAAAAAAAAAGAAAGAAAAAAATTAAAAAGAAATTAATTAAGTAGTCATGATTGAGGAGGAAAAGAACAAAATTTATCAAAAAGTTACAGACATATTTCATTATCTTTTTGAAACATCAAAGGACAAATCAATGCAAAAAATCAATAAAATAATAATATCTAAAAAAATTATTCTTCACATTTTGTATGATTGACCCCTCTATGGAGACTCGAGCCCGGGGAGTGCGATAGGCGAGAGGATGACGACGGATCGTCGATGAAGACCTGATCGGACTGTGTGGATGACTTGCCGTGCCCCTGCTTGAGCCTGGGCGGGCGCGACCTCGACGAGACGTCCAATAAACTCAAAGAAAAGGCTTTGCGTGAGCGAGGCGTTCGTTTTCTGGACAGGATGTTGGTTTTCGCCTTCCCTGGCGTGCCGTCGTGCCATGCGATGCGGCCGCCTGGCCGGGCCGGGGGCCGGGCCGGGTCGGTTCGGGCATTAGCCGCGCCTCATCGACTTCGGCCGGGCTTTGGATATCCTGGGGGGCTTAACGTGTCTGGGGCCCGCCACGCCACGCCGCACCACGCCACGGAGATGTAATGTCGGGGTGCGATGGAGTGCCAGCCGGCTCGTCCATAGACCGGCGGCGGAGAGGAGCAGCAGCGGTCTCCACTATCCCTTTCACCGCCCCTCCCCCTTCCCCCCTTTCCTTTCTATTTTCACCTTTCGGCCCCTGCCACGCTGCAGCTTTGTTTTATGTCTCGCTGGGGACGCCTAAATAGACGACGGCGGCGCGGGCGGGGTGAAGGGGGGGGGGGAGAAGAGGGGAAGGGGCGTCGCGGAGATCTCTGCACCACCCGGCCTCGGCCCCGGCCCCGGCCCGGCTCGCGGGGGAAGGAAAAAGGGTTCTGCAAGGTGGCAGGCCCAAGTCGATATGACCCTATTCGGCGCGTCGTTTGCGAGGCTGCTGCAGTCGTTCCACCGCGTCCCTCCCCCTGCGGGCCGTTGGCCTCCGCCGCCGCCGTTGCGCTGAGCTGCGCCCTGCCGCCGCCTGCTGATTCCGAAGATCGCTCTCGTACCTCCGTCCTCGTCGCACTCATGGGGCCCTGCCAACCCCCCGCACATAGGGCACCGCACCGCCATGTGAGCGACAAGGACGGAGGTGCTAGAGCGATCTTCGGACCGGTGTGGATGACTTGCTGCGGTTTCCTGAGCTGCCGAGGTCGGGCCGGGCCGGGCCGGGCCTGGCTGTGCGGAGGAAGGAGGTTGTTACGCAACGCGGTAGGTGCCAAGTGCGGTACGTGTATTGATTTTGTGAGCGCCCCGGTCCCCGCGCCCGGTCGGTCACCCTGCCCGCGCCAGACCCCCCCCCCTCCCCCCTCTCTCTTCTCCTCTCTCTCTCTCTCTCCCTCTCTCTCCTCCCGTCCGCTCTCGGTCGCGACCGTTCCCCTTCCCCCCTCGATCCCCTTCCTTACTCTGCTCTTCGGACCACCGCGCCGTGACCGTCCTAAACGGACTCAAACGGACCTCATTTGCCTCTCATTAAAGCCCGGCGGTATAGAGTCTCGCGGGGCGCGCGCGCGGGGGGGCCCAGGGTCCCAGGGGGGGGGGGGCAGCCGTAGCGCTAATTATGCGTTATGGAGCTGGTGGGAGAGAATTGGTTTTAACGGGAAAGTGCTTCCAGAAAAGTAGGCAAAACCTCCCTATCACTCTGCTGTGTGGAGCGGTATCCCCACAAAGCTGTGCTGGGCGAGTTTTACCTACTTTTCTTTCAGCATTGGTGCATTCGTAGCGAGAGGGTGATCTCTCAAACAAAATGTGTACAATGATTTTTTTTTTCATTTTTTTTTGTTTTTTTATTTTTTTTTTAATTCTGATTTTGATTTTTCTTTTGATTTTTCAAGAGAATAAAGAAATTGTTCTTAACTTTTACAAAAAGTTTGTTTTGTTTCTCGTTTTGTTTCCGTTTTTCTCAGTTTTTGGGTCATTTGCTCTCGATTTTTCGGATTTTTTTGTAACTTTTTACTTTCTTTTATTTTGATTTTTTTTAATTTTTTTTATTTTGATTTTTTAAATGTTTTGTCTGTACAATGATTTTTCGAAGTGATCCCCCCTCGATTCGTACCGGTACGACGACGACGACGTCGTCGCGCACGATAAACTTTCAAAGACGTCTCGTCACGTCAGTGGACCGGCTGCCCGTATTGTCCCGCAATTTGTCTCGTGTTTCGAGCGGGCTGGTCGCATCCAGAGCCAGACGTCTGCTGCTTTGATCTGGACTCGCTCGGCTCGCCTCAGCCCCTGGCCCCCCCGGCCCCGGCCCCGGCCGCCCATTCTTACAACTCGCTTCCGTTCCGTTGCGCGACGACTGACCGCTCAATTTTCATCGCGAGCTGCAAGTAAATATATTGCGGTTCGGGTCCGGGCCGGGGCCCGGCGCGGTGGGGCCGCGAGTGCGCGGCCGCCATTTACATAGGAAAGCGATCGCGGAGTGATTTGTGGCGGATCCGCTCCGTGTGTCTCTTTTTGTGCGCGCGCGGCTCTGCGTCGTGCGAGCGTGGTTGGCTGGTTGGCTGGTGCGTCGGGATCAGCACATCCATCTCGCCGTGGGACCCGCCGCCGCGCTCCTGCCCGCCCCACCCTGCCCCGCCCCTCCTCCGGGGGGACCCTGCTCCTTTCCTCTCCTTTTCTTTATATATATATATATATATATATATATATATATATATATATATATATATATATATATATATATATATATATATATATATATATATATATATATATATATATATATGGACTCCGATAGTGAGAAAAGGCCGGGGCCGGTGTGGTAAGGACTGCAGGGCAGGCAGGGACTCCTGCGGGAGCGTGGCTGATAGTGCAAGGACCTAGTTAACAGGTCCACTGCTGCGGAGGAGTCCTGGTTTCTAGCGCTGCGCTGCGGGTCTTCCCTCTCGGTTTCTCTACCTCCCCCCTCCCCCCAGCTTCAGATTTCAGAGCGTCCTGGACGATACGAAGGTCCTAAAAGCGCTGGCCGACCCCTCCCCCCCTCTCCCTTTCTCCTGCCCCGGCCGCTCGCGCTCGACCTTACAGGTTTTGATATCTCCATCAATAAGAAAACCACGACGACTACGACGGCGGATCAGTCGACGTGGAGCAGGACGCTGGGCCGGGAGTCCATTACCGCTATCGGGGACGGCCTCGTTGTTGTTTTGTGTGATGAGCCGTCCGATTTGAGCCGCTTTTGTCCGGGACGGGCTCAGACTGGGCTGCAGGATCGGCTCGGAGGGATCGGCCTGCTGGAGCAGGGATCGGCCTCTAGCAGCAAGGGCCAGTGTGCATACTGGAGGCCTGGGTCGGGGTCGGGACCGCGGGGTGTCCCGGTGGACACACGGCTGCTGCCAAAAGGTGTTCCGCCTGCCTGCCTGCGTGTTGGCACGTCCTGCCCTGCCCCGCTCGGACCCGGCCCGGCCCCCGGCCCGGCCCCCGGCCCGGCCCCCGGCCCGGCCCCCGGCCCGGCCCCCGGCCCGGCCCCCGGCCCGGCCCCCGGCCCGGCCCCCGGCCCGGAGGTACTGTACGAGTCTGGTTTACACTCCAGGGCCGTGTCACGCTGGAGCTCTGGCGAAGAGTTGTCGGGAGACGCCCGCTGAGGTGTGTGTGTGATTTAGGACCCCTCCGCTGCTCTCGCAGCCCGTCCTGCTCCTCCTCGTGCTTCTTCTTCTTCTTCTTCTTCTTCTTCTTCTTCTTCTTCTTCTTCTTCTTCTTCGTGACGGCGGGACGCACGCTCGCTCATGCTCGCTTCTCCGAATTGAGATAGATCTGGTGGTCGGTGCGCTCCGCTCCTCCGAGGCGAGGCGGCCCGAGCCGCAGGGACACGGACATGGACACGTCGGGCGTGTCGTGAGCGTCCTGGCCGTGTCGCTGCCCTCCCCCAACTCCCCCCCCCACCCCCGCACCCGGAGTGTGTCCGTCCCCCCCGTCCCCCGTCGGGCACAGACCACTCTGCAGTGCAGCGGCCAGCCAAGCTCTAATGAGAGGGCCCGGCGGGGGGCACGGCGGGGCGGGGCGGGGCAGTGCGGGGTGCAGGAACGCTGTCCTGCTACTGCTGCTATGGTGAGGTGCATGGCCTCCGCTTCACACTGGCGGTGACGGTAGCGGACAGACAGACATACCAATTTTTGCGAATGCCTCTCTCTCTCTCTCTCTCTCTCTCTCTCTCCCTCTCTCTCCCTCTCTCTCCCTCTCCCTCTCGCCTCTGGCGTCCCAATACACTGCTCCCGCTCCCCCTCTCTGCGTTCCATTCTGATGGCGCGTCCTCGTCGTGTTCCCCCTCACCACTCCCCTCCGGCCTGGTCCCCCTCCGCACGGCGCGCTCCTGTTGCAATTCCATTTCCACCCCGTGCTGGTCTGGTCGCCCTCTCCTCCGTCCGTCCGCTCCCGCTGTGTGACCCCGCTGGCATGTCCGCCGCACCACGGCGCGGTGGGGCAGGGCGTGGTTTGGCGGGGCGGGGCGGGGCGGGGCAGGGCGGGGCGGGGCGGGGCGGGGCGGTCCCCCACAGAGGCGAGGCCGGCGGCGCGGTTCAACATCGGTCGGTCCCGTCCCATCCCAGCGCCCAAGCTGGCAGCGGGTTCCCCACCGAGCTGCGCCAGTGCTGCACCACGCCCCGGCCTGGCCCGCCCTGCCCAGCACGGGGTGCGCCGTGCCGCGCCGGCGGCCAGCAGGCCAAGAATGACAGCGTTCTCTCCTCTCGCCTCGCCTCTGGTCGCCCTCGACCAGGAGGGCCAGCAGGGCCTGCATGGCCGCAGCACTCCGCACCGCGCGGCTGCGGGGACCAGACCCTCCTCCCTCATCGCGTTTGCGCCCACACCCTCTTGCCTCCTTCTTCTCGCTTCTCTCAAGACTTTGACTCCGCTTTGAATATTATGTTGCCTTCCGCCTGGCTGTATTTCATGCAGCACCTCGAACTCCCCATCCTCCTCTTTCCTCTCCTGCTCCTTCTTTCCGCGCGCGCGCGCACACACACACCCTTCGAACTCCGCGCGCGCCCCGCCCCGCCCCGCCCCGCCCCGCCCCGCCCCGCCCCGGCCCAATGGCGTCGGTATGCCGCCGGGTACAAATAGCCGCTAACCAGACGACAAGCCGATGGTGCGCTGCCGCGGGCCTGCGCGGGGCGGGGCGGGCCGGGGCGGGCCGGGGCGAGGCGAGGCGGGGCAGGGCGGGCAAGTGCGAGAGGGGCTTGTGCGTCCCAAGCGTGGTGGCGGGGTGGGGAGCGTCAGAGGCCAAACCAACACGCGCCGGACGGGACGGACCGCTCCCCGTGTGTCGACACGCGCGGTGAAATTTGTTTCTCTTCCACATCCCGCTGCCGCTGCCTCGCGAATGGCGCCATTGTGCCGGTGATTTTCATTCCCCCTCATGCCGTGCCTGCTTTCCCCCACGCGCCCCACCCCGCCCTTTTGTACCTGTCGCGGGCCGCTCCTATTTCCTCTCCCGAAGTGTTTTTCGTCGCAGAAATGAGGCAAATTGCGCCGTTCGTGCGTATCAAAGGAGCTGCCGCGCAAACGAGCCCCGCCCGCGCAGCGCCGCGCCGCGCGAGCTGCGGAGCTAGCTAGTGCCACGGCGAGGTGGGCTGGGGTGGGGGGCGGGTTGCGCGCTACCTTTGATTCGGCCGCCGCACTCAGTCTCTCTCATCCCTCTCTGTTTCCCCCCCTCTCTCTCTCTTTCTCTCTCTCTCTCTCTCTTTCTCTCTCGCTCACAGCACAGCCTCCCTCTTCCGCCGTGAGTTTTACACCATGGTAGACGGGGACAATAATAAGGGCGTAGCGATCGCTCCTCGTGTTGCACAATAAGAGAGAGAGATTTGATTTTATTTTTTTTTTGATTTGATTTGGTTTATTAGGGGTACATAAAAGGACTAAGTAGCCCCGCTACAATGCACCCCGCTCAGCAGGATGGTATAACACAAAAAATTGTACACAATATAACAGTAATGCTGGTAACATGGTGATAGATTAAGTAAGTAACAAGACAATGACTAGTGATACACATTCCATAATTTGCTTGAAGTGATAAAAAAGGATTTATGATACTTCTCCGTCCTGTGGACGGGTATCAACAGCTTCTTCTCATGAGATCGGGTAACTCGAATGTTAGTTTCAACAGCAAAGACGTAGCGATCAAAGAGGTAGTGTGGCGTATGTGTTTTCATTATTTTCCACATTAGGTTCTGAACTCTCAAATTGCGTAACTCCTCTAGTTTTAGGATACCTAAGTGGTTATAACAGGGCGTGATATGCTCAAAACTTGACACTCCTGTGATAAACCTGACACATGCATTTTGAAGACGTTGAAGTTTCACATTATTAGTTACAGATAAATCGGTAAATAAGGCACTAGCGTACTCAAAGTGGGGCATTACAAGAGATGTTACAAGCAATTTTCTTATATCCACAGGAATAAATGAGAAACACCTCCTGAGTTGTGCTAGGGTTCCAAATACTTTTTTAACAATGTGTAAACAGTGACTAGACCAACTCAGTGTAGTGTCAAAAATGACACCTAAATTACAGACCGTTTCAGAGCAGGGGATAGTACAATTATTGATAGAAAGTTGAGGGACATCCACTTCTTTCAGAGCTGTGAGATATCTTTGAGTTCCAATTATTATTGCCTGAGTCTTGCCGACATTTAGAACCAAATTATGTTTGTTGCAATACTCCATAACATTTGATACATCAACATTTAACATATTAACAGCATTTACTACATTATCTATAGAGAAATGTGAATAAAGTTGTATATCATCAGCATACATATGGTAACAACAGTTATTTATAACATCTGGCAAGTCAAACATGTACAAAAGAAACAGCAAAGGACCAAGTACGCTGCCCTGTGGAACACCGGTTTTCATTACAACCCAATCAGATGCTAAATTTTCATTGATTAACACTCTGTGCTTTCTATTATTCAGGTAGGACCTGAACCATGTCACTGTTGCATCAGAAAAGCCAATATATTTTAATTTGGAAATTAATAAATCGTGATGAACGCAATCAAATGCTTTGCTAAGGTCCAGCAGTACTAATAAGCTCAATAACTTTTTGTCCATAGCTCTTCGGATGTCATCTGAGACTTTTAGCAAGGCTGTCTCAGTACTGTGGCCCTTCCTGAAACCTGATTGACAATAGGGTAGTATTGAGTGCACATTTATAAACTCCATGACTTGCTTGTGGACAATTTTTTCTAAAGCCTTTCCAAGCACACAGAGGAGACTAACCGGCCTGTAATCCTTGCATTCATTTGGTGTTTTTACCTTTGGTATTGGAATAATATTGGCCAGTTTCCACGTTGTGGGAAAGCTGCTATTTTGCAGGCTATAATTAAAAAGGTGATCCAGCACCGGTAATAAGGCTGGCAAGCACATCTTGACAAAGTTTATAGGTATACAGTCTACTCCTATTGCTCTTGATTTAATTGAATTAATTGCTGCTATTATATCCTCGGGTAGAGCATATTTAAAGTGAAAAGCATCTGTGACAAGCCTTTCTTTGCCGGTGTAGAATTCCACCCTTTTCTGCATTAGTTCAGAGTCCCTTACACTTGCAACTGATGAGTAGTGAGTAATTAACTCATTGGGGGGTATAATAGGTACAGTATTTTTGGCTTTATCCTTTCCTATCTGTAAAGTTCTGACATGAGCCCATATTTTTCTTGAGTCACTATTTGTGAACATTTCATAGTAATATCTGGCTTTAGCATTTCTTATTTTTTGTTTCACAGAGTTCCTGAGAGTCTTGAAGTTGTCTTGGTCTGAGTTTGCTTTGGTTCTTTTCCACTTTTTTCTTGACTTGTCTCTCTTTTTGATTAAGGATATAATTTCATTTGTCATCCATGGAGAGAACTGTTTATTGGGGCTTCTTGTCACATATGGAGCATGTTTGTCCATTAAGGTTGTAATAATGTTATTAAAGCTTGTTAACTTGTCATCCATATTTGTTTGGTTGTACACTTCATACCAAGGTGACTCACTTACTTCATTTAACAAATTACAAACTGAGATGCCAGAGAAGTTTCTGTATGTTAATTCCTTTTTCTTGAAGCGAGGAACAGAGAGATCATATACAGCATATATGAAGTCATGTCCAGAAAAGCCGGGTGCTTCTGTCTGACCATAGCATAATAATTGATCAGAGCAATTGGAAGCAATTATATCAAGGTTAGAGTCGCAGTGAGCTGTGTGGAAAGTTGGTTGGAAGGGCACACATATTAAATTGCATAAATTTAGAGCTTCAGTTATCATCCTTGAGTCTTCCCCACCACGGCCAAATCCAGCATTAATATCACCACATATAAAACTGTTTTTATAGTTTGGTGCATATTTGTAATATTCTTCTGTGAATAAATGCATAAAACCGGCTTTGGGTCTTCTGTAAATCCCAGCAAATAGTATTTTTGTTGAGCCAATCAGTACGTCTAAAAATATAAATTCAGGCTTGTTAAATTCACCACTAGATACTGCCAAAACTTTTGCATTGTACTCTGATTTGATGAAAACTGCTATACCACCTCCAGAGAGAGAGAGAGAGAGAGAGAGAGAGAGAGAGAGAGAGGCTGGAGTTGCTGCCGCTGCTTCTGCACAATCAACCTGGGGGGAAAAAATTGTAGCAGCGTTCGTATGGTAGTCCCCGAGGTAACCTTACGATCGTTTCAACAAGAACAGTTTTTGTGATTTTATTTTTCTAGGTGATTTTCAGTGCACGCCTTTTTTTACGCTAGGCTCACCTTTGTGTCCTCTGCTCGCGTGGTGACGACGGATATTGCTCAAGCTGAGTGCGCGGCTGGAGGTGACGCGCGGCTCTGCCCGCCCCGCCCCGCCCTGCCTCACCCATCTGGGCTGCCAAGTCCCATCTGCTGCGGGGGCCTTCGCGGGGCGGGGCGGGGCGAGCGGTGTCAGATGTCTCTCCCTTTTCTTTATTCATCTCGGCCCCAATTTAACGTTTGCTGGTCTATCTTGATCGACTCCCCGCTGCGTATGAAGTCCTCGGGACGTCCTCTCGAGTTACCCTCTCCGGGCGCGCTGGGCTGAGCGTGGACGGGGACCTGCGGGGCCCTCTGGAGAGATACGCCTCCGTGAGCGCGGGCGTGCGCAAGTGTGTGTGTGTGTGTGTGTGTGTGTGTGTGTTTGTGTGTGTGGGGGGGGGGATACGGCCGAGCGTTACACAATCCGTATATTTCAGTCCCGTCCAGTGCGCGGGTGCGCCTTCCGTGCCGGCTGTTCCCTCCCATCTTTCTTTTTAGCAGTATCTCTCTCTCTCTCTCTGCTTCCGCGACTCGAGTGCGTCTCCTGTTTCAGCAGCTCTGCCGATTACACCTCATAATTCAGAAAATTTCAGAAAAATTCCCCCAAAAATCAAGGAAACTCAGCAAAAGTCAGTATCATTCACACAAAAAAGATTACAATAAATCAAGAAAATTTCCCCAAAAAATTAAAAAAAATTCACTTAAATTTGCACACCAAAGTTCCGAGTTGTTTCCGCCTCGGCCGCCTCGGCCGATTTCCATTAAGATGACTCTTTGGAGACAAAAACAGAGTCGGCTCGAGGCAGGCTGCCCCGCCCTTCCCGTGTTTCAGGGGGTTTGCCTGCTTTGGGCGGGGTGGGGGAGCCGCGGGTATAGGAGCCCAGCCTGGCCCAGGTGAGCGAGGGGCTCCGCTCCGCCACATTTCTCGCGGGGATCGATCCCCGCAGCGCCCAGCCCCGCGCCTGCTGGCTCCAGGAGGGCGGGTGTGGTGCCCTGGTGGTGCCGTGCTCCCCCGCGGGACGGCTGGTCTTGTCCTGGTGGCCGATATGGCTCTGGCGCTGGCGCCACCCCTGCCCGGCGCCCGGCCCGCTGGCACTGGGTCAAAGGAAACAGATGTGGTGTGGTTCGGCGGGCGGGGCGTCTTGGCTGCCGCGCCGCACAGCCGCAGTGCGTTGTTGTTGTTGTTGTTGTTGTAGAACAAAGTTGCCGGCACGGCGCGCGGTACTTTTCGCGCTTAGCGGCTGATCTTGCAGTTCCGCGTTGTTTCTGCCGCGGCTGCAGTTGCTGGTACTGCTGCTGTCGCTGCTGTTGCTGTTGTTGTTGTTGTTGTTGTTGTCGTTGTGGTTGAATCACGATACGTTACAATTCCAAACTACTTGTTGCACCTCGCGCCGGCTGTGCACGTGCGCGCATTAGTTGCGGCCGCGCCGCGGGTATTTTTAGTCGGGATGGGCGACCGTATTACGCCGCGGCGGCGCAATGTAACTGTCGGCTGGCCATTTACCTTTGCGGTGGACTTGCGTCACGCGCTCTTTCTCTCTCCCTCTCTCTTCTATTCCACTGTTAAAGCAAGTTTGCAACTGTTCAAAACTTGTAAGTTTGTCAATTTCATGTTTATCACGTGAGCTCAACAGCCTTGCAATTGCAACTGCTCAACTCCACGGCTGTGTACTTGTTAGTGTTCGACACGGCAGTTCTGCACTTGCAAGTGTTCCACTGCCCTGGACAATAACACTCTGAAGTGTACAGCTGTCAATAAGTTAAACACTTAAAAGTGTAAAATTATCGAGTTGAACAATCGCAATTCCTCAACTCTAGGTTGAACACATGTACATGCAAAACTGAAAGTTGCTCTCTTCCAAGTGTTAAACAGTTGCACACGCGTTGTTTCACAGTGTTCTTTCTCCCTCGGTGAGTTAGTAAAAACGATTGGTGAGCTTGCATGAGGTACCTGTGACTCGCGTGTATGGGTGGTGGGGTGGTGGGTATACCCAGACCCAGGGCATCAGGGAGGCGAGGTACCCGTTAAAGAGAAATAAGAGAGTCGCGCGGGGAGAGAGTGAGAGCGCATTAGGAGGCTGCCCCGGCCCGCGGCCCCGGCCCCTTCATCAAAGGGTATGTTCGGAGCCGTTTGCAACATTCCAGTGAAATACGACACCTGCGGTCTGTCGTTCTAACGCTCCGGTCCGCGAGGTCCGCCGCGCAGGCAGGCAGGCAGCCCAGTCCGGGCTGATCGTAAAAACCAATTAGCGGCATTTATAGGTTGGCAGGATGGCGCATAAAAAGCAGGGACCTGTTGGGGGTATCGAGCACAACCCCCCACCCCTCCGAAGCCCGGGGGGTGGGGGAAGGGGGGGGGCACCAGGGTGATGGCCGAGGTCAAACTAGCGCCCCGCTGTCGCGGCTGCGATAGCGACGTGCCGCTCGTCTTATCTCTGCTGCAGACGGAACGGAGTGCGAGAGAGCGCGAGTTGCATCAAAGTCTCATTAAGGCCGAAAGGGAGAGAGAGAGAGAGAGAGAGAGAGAGAGAGAGAGAGAGAGAGAGAGAGAGAGAGAGAGAGAGAGAGAGAGAGAGAGAGAAAGAGAGAGAGAGAGCGGCGTAGGCCGGCGGAAGTAGAGAGCAGAAGAAAGGGAGGCCAAGATTTCCAGTCGAGTCAACACTCTGCAGCGCAGCGCGACAAAGTCGTTTATATCCATTGCTTGTCGGCCGTTATCAATCAATAATCGCGCGTCTCTCTCTCTCTCTTTCTTGTGCCTGTATAGCACCATGGCCTCTATCTCTCACCCAAAGCGGAAGAGACAGCACGAGGAAAAGGATAAATACTTTGCGACGAGTCCGTCGTAATGTCGGCTGCGCGGCGCGGCTCGGCTGCTGGGCCGTTTTATTACGGATTCACTCCTGAAATGTCATGTCGCTGAGTGCGGCCCGGTGCGGCGGCAGGGCAGCGCGGCCAGAGGGGCCCAAGCCAGAGCTCAGAGTCTGTCTTCTCTCCTCGCCTTTTCTCTCTCCCCTTACAATGTTGTGGGGCATAACTACTATATACTTTGATGGCGGTCGGGCAGAACCGAAGCAGGCGGGGCGGGGCTGGGCGGCGCGGGGCGGAGGACCCAGCCCGATGCGTCCTGTCGGCCCGGCCGGCCGCGACCTCAGGGGTGGCCCGCAAGCACCTTGTAAAATTGACGTGTAGCGTGGAGGGGCGGGGCGGGGCGGGGCGGGGTGGGGTGCGGCGGGGCGGCACCGGGATGGAAGGTTGCCCTTAGCCGTCAGTCTCTATGGTACTGTATCGCGCGGTCCGAGGCGATGAAGAATGCATCTGGCGTACGCGCGGCACGCAGAGGTGACCCGACCCGGAGCCGGTCCAGCACCAGGGAGGCTGCGGTCTGCAGCGCGGGCCGTAAACTGGAATCTGCATGGCGATGCTGGGGTCGGGAACCGAGGCGTGAGCGCGGCCGCTGCGCGTGTGGTCGCGTCGGACTGTCATGAGAGAGAGAGAGAGAGAGAGAGAGAGAGAGAGAGAGAGAGAGAGAGAGAGAGAGAGAGAGAGAGAGAGAGAGAGAGAGAGAGAGAACGGTGACATCTCGATCCTCGCCTCGCTCAGGCGATTCGACGGCTCGACATACACAACATGTCGGAGTGCTCCTTGGATCATAACGTGTGTGGTGGTTGTGGTACAAGTGTGCTGCTGCTTCTGATCCTTTGCGTTCTCTCTCTCGCTCTCACGGGCTCTGCAACAGCCGTCTCTCCTCTCTCCCACTCCGCTGTGGTCAGGACGGGACGGGCCGGAACGCTGCGGGTCCCTTCATTCATTATCACCGCCGACATAATTTCCCGACCCTGGACCCTGGCCTTATGCAGCAGCAGCCACACGCTCTCTTTATTTCCCGAAAAAAAAAATATATATCTTGTTCTTTAAAAAAGTGAGCTTTAATTCTGTTTTGTTGAGGAAAGCTTAATAGGATTAGCGCGTGCGCGCGTGGGTCCAGACGAGAGCCTCGTAAACAAGGGCACTTATCCGCCGGGCCGGGCCGGGCCGGGCTTGGCCAGGTAGACTGCATTTGCATCACGCCTCTCTGTGCGCCCTGCCCCACCCCCCTGTTGCGCCGGCAGCCGGCGTGCAGAGTGCTGTTGCTGCATCCCCTTTTCGCTCTCTTCCAGTTGTCCGCTGCAGGCGGGGTGGGGTGGGGCGGGGCTCGGCGGGGCGGGGCGGGGCGTGGCCGCCTAAGAAATGAGCTTGTAACTTTCCGCCGAGAACGCCCAGAGTTCATTAAACAGTTAACAGCGGAGGCCGCGCCGGTGCCCGCCGCCCCCAGCCCGCTCTTAGCCTCCCCCGCCCCCGCCACCCCCTTCCACGATTTACATCTGAAGAGGAGGGCGCGTCGGGGCCAGGGGGGTGGGGATGGGGGTGGAAGTGGGGGAGCGGTGGCGGGAAAATAATCGGGGCAAATACGAACAAAATGTTTTGCAAATTCCGGCGCGCGGCCGCCGGGCTACACGCGTTTTCTCCTGCTCCCCTCTGGTGCTCCAGTTCCTCCTCCCCCCCGCCGCGGTGGAGGCCGTGTCAGACGTGGTGGAGCCCGGAGCCCAGGCCGCCGCGCCGCGCCGCATTTTCCACCCGAAAAGAGAGACAGACAAAACTGTGGGATGGCGTCGGGGTGGGGCTGCGCGGGGCGTGGCGGGGCGGGGCGGGGCGGGGCGGGGCGGGGCGGGGCGGGGCGGGGCGGGGCGGGGCGCGGTGGTCTGGTGCGCCTAGCCGTCGTGGCGAACAGCCGTCTGCTGGCGTCGCGTCCACTGTTAAAAATACCGTGAGGAGTTACGGTATGCGTACGGTCCGTACCGTAATTTTCATGTACGGTCAGACCGTAACGTACACTTACGGTACGGACCGTAATTTTCATGTACGGTCAGACCGTAACGTACACTTACGGTACGGACCGTACTTTATGATGGATGGAGTGTGCTCCACTGAACTCCCCCGACATATTTGCAGGCTACGGTGTGTCCCGTAAGATTCAGACCGTAGTCAAAAATTACGGTCCGGGACCAGGCAACAAATTTACAGAGCATACCGTAGGCATTTACCGTGGTATTTTCCAACAGTGTCGCCTCCTGGAAATTAAAATGATAAAGGCACGTCTGCGCGGCAAGGGAAAAATAGGAAAGCAGCAGAAATCAGAGCGCGTGAAAAACACACTGCAAACCCTGGAATCCAAATTCTCACCCAAAATGGGAGAGGACACTTTTCCATGCTAAATTGGAGTGAGAATTTTTAACCTCACTCTTTTCGAGTGAGATATTTTTTGGCCTCGCTCTATTTGAGTAAGGATTTTTTAACCTCACTTAATTTGAGCACGAATTCTCACGTTATTTGGGCGAGGTCTCAAAATTCTGTATCATAAAGGGCGAGGAAAAAAATTCTTTCTCTCCAGAGAGTAATAAAATTGCCCTCAAATTCTCACTCGTTTGGGGGCGAGAATTATGACTCGTAGATTTTCAGTGCAAACTTTGCAAAGTTTTATTTATGATTCTCGCAATTTTTTTTTATTTCTTGTTTTGCTGTGGGTTTGTACTCGTCAGACACGTGCAGGGCAGATGAGGGCGGCGGAGACCCTGCCGTCCGCGGGGATAGGCATCCCGCCGCGGCGCCGTGTCACCCGCTTGCCTACATCGCAGGGGTTCCACGCCACACTGCACCGCACCGAGCCGAGCAGAGCCGAGCACGGCTGCCACACCACGCTCCGCCCCGCCCCGCCCCGCCCCGCCCCACCCCGACGCGCCGCGCATCGCCGGCCCGTTTGTGTGTGAATCGATACAGGACAGTGAACCCGTCCCAGCCGGCCCAGTGTGGCGTGCGCGATGCGATGCGTTTGCCGACCTGCGTGTACTACCTGGCGGGGGCGGGGCGGGGCGGGGCGGGGCTGGTGGGGTGGTGGCGGCCCCCTGCCCCGAAATAGCTGCTGGCCCGCCCGGCGATTGTCATCGAGGCGTGTTATTTCGGCGTGTGTAACTCCGCCGCGTGTAATCCCCGCAGGTCCGCACCGTGGGTGCAGCGGCATGCTCGCCCCGCCCCGCCCCGCCCCGCCCCTGGACTGTAAATCTGTCCTCTCCGACCACTCGCGACTAAATCCGACTAACACCCACCTAAATGTCCCCCCCCCCCGCCCCCTCCCCCATGTGATGTAGCTGCTTGGCTGGGTGCGTCAGTGTCTTTTCTTTCTGTCTTTCCTTCCTTCCTGCAATGAGTTTTCTCTGTCCTGCTCGAGCTTCCACGTGCAAGCTCGCTGTCTTCTGCTCCCACATACGCAGCGCGGGGCAATCGTCTTTGGGAACGGCGCGAAAAGGCGAGAGGCGCCTTTCCCTTCCCCGCCCCGCCCCGGCCGGGCTCTAAACGGCAGGGCCAATTGAGGCTCGTGATTTAGTGTCGGGGACCAATCGGGAGCAAAAGCTAAAGTCCTCGCCGCACCATGTGTGCTGGATGAGCGGCTGTAGGGCGGCCGTCAGTGCTGCTCCTCAGCGCGGCGCGCCGCTCGTAAAGTGTTGTGTGTGGGAGCTGCTCGGGCGGGGCGGGGCGGGGCGGCGGATCTACTGCAACAACAAATCCGACCAATCATTTGAGGAGTCGAGGTGAACCGGCTGCTCGTCTATCCCGCCCAGTGAGTGACTGAGCGGGTGGAAACAGAACTGTGAAATTTTTGCACACCTCGTAATTTAGAAAAATTCAGAGCAATGCAGGAAAAAACGAAAAATTTCAAAAAAATTCAAAGAAATCCCAAATATATCTGAATAAGTTAAACAAAATTAAGAAAAACTAAGAAAAACTAGGGAAAGTTCAGTAAAATTTACAAAAACATAAGGAAAATTTCGGCAAAAATTTGCATTTTTGAAAAATATAATTCCTCTACAAATTCAGAAAACGTTACAACACTGGAAAAACTAATGTGACATGAGTCACATCAATTGATGTGACCAGTTTATGTCACATTTCAAAACGTTACCAAAATTCTCGGTCACGTTTGGTAATGTGACATCCGGTGCCACGTGTTACGTCTGCCTATAGTAATAACATGGAGGATGTCACATTACAAACGTTACCGAAAATATGGTAACATTACGTGATGTTACCTAAACTGGTCACATGTGCACATGTGACATGTGTCACATTAGTTTTTCCAGTGAAAAATCCTCAATCTGTACACCAAAACTCATAGCTGCTTTCCCCTCTTGAGTGACGGCTTCGGTGACGGTGCCCGGCAGCGCCCCGCCGTGCGGCCTGTACCACGCGCGCGCGCGAGTCACGCGGCTGTCAAGAGCCACGCAACGTGACGGTGACGTGACGGCCGTGGGACGGCTCGCGGTGAGAGAGGAAAAGAGGGTTTGTGTGGTGAGTTATTCGTATCAATCTTATTACATTTCGCTGCTCCCATGTTGGTAGTGTCCTCCACGGGACGGGAGGCTACGCAGCCGCGGGGCCGGTGTACATAGCGGTAAGTTTATGCCCAATGGCACAAATCCCTACGGGTGTAACTGTAACTGTACCCCCTTGCCAAGAAGGGTGGGCACAAATCATCCAGGGCATTTGTACTCAGTTATCGACAGTCCGGTACTATTCGCCTAGCGCAGGGTACAAGTCACTCAGGCGATTTAGCGATTGTAAGCCCTGTGTGGCTACACCGTGCAACCACCACCCTGCTGCTAGCAGGCGCGTATTAGGGGGGGGGGAAGGGGCGTCAAATTGTGCTACAAAACCCCTGTTTGTAGGCAACCTGAAGGGCACCACCCCCACCCCCCTGGCTGCTGGAGGGGCTCCTCGTACTCGTACTCCTCCTCCACCTCGTCATCGACCTCCTCCTCCTCCTGATCCTCCTCCTCCTCCTTCTCGTCGTCTTCCTTCTTCTCGTCGTCCTCCTTTTGCTCGCACTTCCCGTCACGTGGACGCGTTCAAAGTTCTCTCCCCTCCCGGACAGCACACCTGTGAACTCAATCCGACGCCTGGTGTTTGCGGTGTGTGGGGCGGGGCGGGGCGGGGCGGACCCGTGTTGTCCCCGCTGATTCACTGCTGGCCCCGCCCCGCCCCGCCCCGGTCACTGAGGCCGGGTCGCGGGAGGCCACCAACCGCGTTATGGGCCGCAGACGGCGTCGTGTATTGCGACGTTACGCGTGACGGATGTGGCGCACGTCGCGTAGCGTTATTAGGGGCGTAACGCATGTGCGTGTGTAACTGTGTGCGTCTATGTGTGTGTGTGTGTGAGAGAGAAAGAGAGAGCGCCGCCGCGAGAGCTGTATCGTCGTGTTGAAATAGAAAACACTCACACACACTTTATTTCAGAGCGCATCCCACTTTTTTTCCATGTTATTCTTTCTACGCGCGCCGACATCTTGACACGACGATATCTCTGCGCGGTAGAAAGGGAACGAGCGGGAGAGATATGACTAGTAGTTGTCGTGCGTCTGGATCCCCGGATAATCCCGCTCCCCGCTCGCGCGCGGGCGCCACGCAGGGATTACGCGCCCGTGCGTGATTTGTGATTTAGCGTGCGTACGGCGACGGCGCGCGGCCCACCAGGGTGTGTAGCGTATTGATACATATTTAATGCCGCTCTGCCTGCCGGCCGCTTTACTTCTGATGCTGCTGCCGCCGCCGCTCGGTAAACGAGAGTCTCGGAATCCGAGAGCGCTTCTCGGTTTTGGATGCGCTGTCCTTTTCTACCTCTATGAGAGAGAGAGAGAGAGAGAGAGAGAGAGAGAGAGAGAGAGAGAGAGAGAGAGAGAGAGAGAGAGAGAGAGAGAGAGAGAGAGGGGGGGGGGAGAGAGAGAGAGAGAGAGAGAGAGAGAGAGAGAGAGAGAGAGAGAGAAAGACAGCGTTATACAGGGTGCTGCCCACGCACCGCGGCCCATTCCTTCGGATAGGCAGTTCCGCAACAACATACTCTCTTTTTCTAATATAAATTTGCTATTATTGGTAGGTAGAGAAAAAGTAAAAGTTATTTGTATGAGTTGCTAAAAGTTTAGGGAACATGGAGCAAATGTTACTTTTTCTCTACTGCCAATATTGGCAAATTTGTAATAAAAAGAAAGCTTGTTGTTGTAGGTCTGCCTATCCGAAAGAAATGGACCCGGGCCGGGGTGCGAGGGCCACCCTGTTTAAAATCGACATGCGCTTTCGGATTCTGATATTTTTGTTTATCGTGCGTATTTTTCCTTTCTCCAATTTTTTCTCTGCTGTTATATCCCACTCCGACGTGCGTTGAGGATTTTTGGATTTGTAATTTTGTGGGCGGTGGCGCGGCGGCGGGCCCCCTTCCGCTGTGTCAGACATGCGGATGACGGACAAATTTGTACCGTCCATTTTTTTCTCGTTTTTGTTTTGCGCTCGGGCGGGGCGGGGCGGTGCAGGGTGGGGCGGGGCGGGGCGGGGCGGGTCCGCTCGCTCCAGCACGCGCGCGGCTGTCTTTGCTCTGCTCCGCGCCGCGCTCCCTTCTGGTCCGGTGCAAATGACCGGCGGGGCGGGGCGGGGCGGGGCGGGGCGGGGCGGGGCGGGGCGGGGCGGGGGCGGGGCGGGGCGGGGCGGGGGCGGGGCGGGTTGGAGCGCTGATGATGTTTGGCCCACTGGGGTGTAATGGACACGGCCCGCCGCGCTGCCCGGGGCAGCATGCTAAACATGCGGTGATGGATTGCGTTATCAGCCACGTAACATCTTTTCACCCCCCATGCCCCCCCCCCTCCTCCCCGAAAGCTATCCTTTCGCTTTTGTTTTATTTATCTCCCCCTTCGGCCCTGCCTGCCTGCCTGCCTGGGCCAGGCCGCGCCGCTCTCTCAGATGGTCCTGTCTCGTTATCACTTTAGGCCAGGTGTGTCCGGTTTTGTTCGCTCAGTCTGGTCTGGTCCTTATCACCCCGACGCGCGGGGCGGACAGACACGCGTGTCGGACACGTGTCCGGGCGGGGCCGGGCCGGGCAGCACAGGGCGTTAGGTGTAATGCGGCGGCCGGACAGCACGCGTGACGGATGGGATGCGTTATCCCGCGCGTTACCGCACCACCACCACCGCACCGTATCCAGTCCTGCGTCCGGCAGACGAGCTGCTCCACTTATGCGTCCCTGCACCTGTTCGCCTTCGTATTACACTGGTAAAACAATTGTTTAGTCATATACATGAATTAGTGTTTAGTTCCAAACATTTAAAAGCTATACACCTGTTGGTGTATAGTTGGACCAACTACACACTGTAATATTGTGTACTATTTTGTGCATAGCTATGCATGTCTGTCAGCTTGCGTAGCTTATTATGCATTACTTTTGTGCATAATATGTAATATTTTCTACACATGTTTGTACAAATTTCTACATATTATGTACAATAATAATGCATAAGCTACGCATGCTGACAGACACACTGGAAAAACAAAGGTAGGACGAGAAGGGTTTTTAGTGCCTTTACCCAGGCATTAAAAATTAGCACCCCTGCAAAGGTATTAAAACTGCCCAAAATTGTTAAATTTTAATGCCTTTGGACAATTTCGACAATTTCATGCCTTTGCAAAGGCATTAAAATTTCACACCCCTAGAAAGGCATTAAGTCCTACCTATGTATTTCCAGTGCATACATAGCTATGCACAAAATAGTACATAATATTTCAGTGTGTACACATCAATTGATGTTTATAATAAGTTCAACTATACACCAGCTGGTGTATATAGTTTTTGAACATTTTGTAACTCAACAACACCAATGATGTATGGAACTAAACATTTGTTTCACCAGTGTGTAACGCCACACACTCACATATGTCATTTTCTCAGAAATTTATTTTCAGAAAAATTGCTATAGCGCATTACATTAACCTTAAAAAAATCGTTAAAAAACAAAAACTTGATAACGATTACCGATGGACAGCTTTTACTTTGACAACATACACGGAAAAAAAATCGCTCAGCTGAAATATTAGATGTGATAAATAAGCACTACGGCTAAAAACTTTAAACAAAGAATAAATAAATAAAAGAGTTTCTAGAAAATAAGCACGGTAGCTTCAAAAATTAGGGAGCGGATCACAAGAGCTGCGTGTATACAGAGAGGGACCTGACTGAACCAAAATGTTCACACAGATTGTTTGGTTTTGTGGAATGCAGAATTTTATATCTTAATTAAGTCTTTATCTATTTATGTTTCTGAGCTTTTTAGTCGGAGTGCTCCAACTAGTACTAACGTACCCTCTGCTTAAAAGCGCACTGGTGGGTTCTAAGCCCTTCACCTAGTTGTGTGGGCCTGTGCTCGAGGGGGCCTCAACTCCTGAAATCATGTGTACACAATCGCTGCTGATATCTTCGAAATCATTGTCAAAACATGTGGATCTATTGCCGAAAAAAATTGATTTGAGTGCGTGTTTTGGGCTCATAAAGTTCAAAATACGTTTGTATTTACTTTACGAATTATCTCTTTCAGTTCATTGTAAACTGGTTGGCGTCGAAAGACGCCAAATTTCTGGCGTTCATGAAAAACGCCAAATACTGGCGTCGTTCGACGCCAAATTTTGGCGTTTTGAGCCGGAAAACGCCAATATTTGGCGTCGAACGACGCCAGTATTTGACGTTTTTCATGAACGCCAGAAATTGGGCGTCTTTCGACGCCAACCAGTTTGCAGTGTTATAAGAGGTGTAATCATGTGAAATCTTGAAATCATGTGTAAGAATTTTGGGTGAGTTGAGACCCCCTCGCCTGTGCAGTGCAGAGGCTGGCATGGGCCCGGTGCGTGCGGGGGCCGCGTTATGCCCCGCGCGGCTGTGGCCCTGCGGCGCCCGGTGTGCCCGGGCCCGGCCCGCGCGCGATGTCTTTGGCGCGCTGCTGCTGCGCGGCGCTGAGCGAGGTGTTATAGTCTGGGCGCACGCAGCGTGCTGGGCTGGGCTGGGCTGGGCTGGGCTGGGCTGCGGGGACACAGTTTGTCCAGTGGACGCAAGCGGGAAAAGAAAAAGATACCATCGCCACGCATTGTGGTTGGTATTTTGTCGGCAGCGGTGGCGCGAGCCTTGCGTTCCTACGGCTCATTCCTACGGAATTTCTCTCTACACCTGTCCTGCCCGGGCTGGGCTGCGCCCCCGCGGGCCGGGCCGGGCCGGGCAGTGTTCTGGGGCCCCCCGCCCCGCGGGGTCACGTGACCAGCTCCGCCGTGAGTTCTGGGAACTGACTGACGTGCCGCGCGCCCGCACCGGCCACCACCAATTACTCCGAGACCCTCCTCCTCCCCTCCGCCCCTCAGACGACACCGTCATCGGCGTCCTGGTGGGGGCGGCTTGCTGCGGCCCAGGCGGCGCCTGCGGAGGGGAGGGAAGCAGGGTGCAGCCGGACCCGATATCCAGTTCACTTTGTAGTCTCTCTCTCTCTCTCTCTCTCTCTCTCTCTCTCTCTCTCTCTCTCTCTCTCTCTCTCTCTCTCTCTCTCTCTCTCTCTCTCTCTCTCTCTCTCTCTCTCTCTCTCTCTCTCTCTCCCTGTCTCTCTCACACACACCGCACCGTTTAATTCCAGACACGTCGACGCGCGCTGCATTGTTTGACCTTTCCTCCTGGCTCGTTTTCGTTTTTCCACATGTTTCTTTTCGTTTTGCTTTAGAGCGGAGGTTTAATATGGACTACCACCCTCGTCTCCCTCTCTCTTTCTCTATCCCTCTCCCTCTCTTTTAGCGACAGGCATTCTAATTAGTGCGGGGCGCACATGCGCTGCGCGCTGTCCTGTGTCCGACTGTCCCCATCAGACCGCTCAGCATAGCGCTCGTGTGATGCACACTGTGCTCCGGGCTGGCGCGCCACCCGCCGCCCACCCGCTCCTGGGCAAACGCGCTGAATTTTTATCTGTGATACATTTCCTGTGACAAGTGTAAGATGATAACGACCCGACACGTGCCGGCGCCCGACCTAATACTGGATCGGCATTCCTGGCGGAATTAATAGTGGTAATTGTAATAAATATTCATAATATCTTCTGTGCAGATCTGTCTTGAATGTCCATTGTTATTCTCCAAAAGATCCAAGAAAGATCTTGAAATTACAAGAAACTATTTTTACCGTGTGTAAAGCTCCGCCGCCACGGCTGTTGGCCGTTTAATCGTGGGCTTATTTTTCGAAGACAATCGAGCGAGCAAAGTCGCTCGGCGGCGAGTAACCGTGAGTGGCGCTCTTGATATTATTGGCGAGCGCGGCGAGCATTGGTGCGCTTTGCACTCTGTAGTGCTGCTGCCATGCTTCTTTCTGTTGTGAAAACACGAATCAACAAAAGCGGAATGGTTGCTGGGGTAGCGCGCGGCGCGTGGCACGGAAGGGTTGTGCCGTAGTTGGTAATGAGGGATGAATATAGCAGGGGTGGGTTGGAGCGGGGCGCGCACGGCGCGGGGGAGGGCAGCAGGGGGCGAGACTTGACAAAAATTGGAAAATTGTGGTCTTAAGGCGGGGCGGGGCGGGATGGGGAGGGGGGCATGCTAGGAGGGGCAACCCGTCAGCGCCCGGCGGCCGGGGCGGGACACGCGGGGGGGAGCCGCGCACGCCACGCGAGGCGAAAGAGAGAGAGAGAGAGAGAGAGAGAGAGAGAGAGAGATAAAGAGAAACCGAAATAAAAACTGATTCAATTCGTCCCTCGTATTGATTGAGTCGTGTTGCAGTGGCGCTGGCATGTCTTGCCCTGCGTGCGCAGAGTGCACGACGGCCAGCTCATTACTCTGTCCGAGTATTGATACCCTCTCAGAGCCCCCGCTCCGCCCCGCCCTGGCCTGCGTGCGGCACGTGCACGCCCCCGCACGGCACTGCACGCGCCCTCACGCACGCACGCGAGCGGGCTGCCCTCAACCTGACAGGCCGGACCGCGGACCGGGCACGGCGCGCTGTCTGGAGGAGAGGCAGGGAGGGAGGGAGGGAGGGAGGGAGGGAGGGAGGGAGGGAGGGAGGGAGGGAGGGAGGGAGGGAGGAGGGAGGGAGGGAGGGAGGGAGTCGAGGAGCCGACGCGACGGACACGGCAAACGGCACGGGGCACGGCCCGCGCAGCGTGCTTCAAGTTCCCGCTCGCTCCAAACTACTGGAGAATGTCGTTCCAGCTTCTCGGCCTCGGGAGTGGCGTGGCGAGGCGCAGCGAGGCGTGCTGGGGGGATCAGGCCGGGCCGGGGCCGGGGCCGGGCAGAGCGCAGCCAGGCGCTAGGGGTGAGTGGGGTTCCCCTCGTCCCGGCTCCGCGGCCCCGACCCAGCCTCGGTCTTCTCTCTCTCTCTCTCTCTCTCTCTCTCTCTCTCTCTCTCTCTCTCTCTCTCTCTCTCTCTCTCTCTCTCTCTCTCTCTCTCTCTCTCTCTCTCTCTCTCTCCCTCTCCCTCTCCCTCTCCCTCTCCCTCTCCCTCTCCCTCTCCCTCTCCCTCTCCCTCTCTCTCCCCTCTTTCGAAGACATAATTAAAGGCTGCAACTTGCCAAATTCCATCGCGGGAGTGTCAACTGCAAACCTGTTCCGTTCAAACTCCGGGCGACAGCGCCGCGGTGCGGTGGCGGTGGCGGCGCCCCCTGCTCCCTCTACTGCCCCCCCCCCTCCCCCGCCACCGGCCGCCTGTCAATTCCTCCGCCCAGTCCCTATCATTTCCTCGCCTCCCCGCACCGCCCCCGGGGCCCGGGGCGGGGCGGGCCCGGCACATCTCAAAAGGACGAGTTTCTTGCAACCCTCTCTCTTCTCTTCCTCTTCCTCTGCTCTCCTGCCCGCTGCGAGGCCCCTGTTCTTGTTAGTCGCATTACAGCGCGGAGGTCACGCGTGCGCGGGGCGGGGGCGGGGCGGGGGCGGGGCGGGGGCGGGGCGGGGGGCGGGGCGGGGGCGGGGCGGGGGCGGTGCGGGGGCGGGGCGGGCCTTGGCACGGCAACCCCGCCTTGGCCGTTTGGGCCCGGCCGCCCGCCCGGCAGCGGAGAAATGTCAGAAAGGGACGCCGAAATGGGTCGGAACCGGACCGAGACCAGCTGGGCAAACTGGGAAAATTTGGGGGCGGGGCGGGAGCGTGGGCGGCGGGGGGTCTCTGCTGCGGGCTGCTCTGGGGCGAACCCGTCCCGTGGGAGTTGGACCCGGGGCTCATTTCGCCTGCCGCGTCCGCGGGCTGTCCATGTCCATGGTCTGTCTGTCCGCGCCGTGCTGCGCTGCGCGTGCATTCCAGCGCGACAGTCCCTGTCTGGCGCGTCGAACACAACCAAAGCTCTCACATTGTCCCTCATCCCCCCCCCCTCTCTCTCTTTCTCTTCGCTCTCGCTCTCGCTTTAAAAGGGCGTTTCGAGGCTGGTGCCCGGAATTGATACAACCCTGCTGCGTGTAACATGTGCTCTGGTTAATTCCAAACGCGCCGTAAACTACGAGTCATGCCTGCCATCCAATAAAGTTGAGAGGGGCAGGGCGGGGTGGAGCGGGGTGGGGCGGAACGCTGCCGGCCCGGCAGCACTACTAACCCGTCCTGTTACTCACTGTTACCTGGCGGCTTTGCTGACCACCCCGCCCCGCCACGCCCCGCCACGCCCCGCCACGCCGCGCTGCTACACCTGGGCCCGCCACGCCACTGCTCGCACCCGGGCGGGGTGGAGGGGGTGGGGGAGTGTGGCGAGGGGTGGATTACGCCCCCGTCGTTCGTCACTCTAACGGTTGGCAATCCCAGTGGGTTCGCCTCTCTCGCACCCCTTTTCGGACGGCGGAGTGAGGGAACGGGTTTGCCTTTCGAGGCGAGTCCATCTAGTTTCGACTGCGTCTGCGCCACGTGGCGCGTCTTTTCTTTTTTTTTTTTCGTTCCATGGCGCCATCTTTTGGAGCGAGTGAGGGGAGGAGTGTACCTTTTTCTCGACCCGTCTTTCTCTATCTCTCTCATATTCTCTCTCTGTCTCTTCTTGCTCTATCTTGCATTGCAAACAAGTCATGTCGGGAGCGACGCCCCTCAAGGGAGGTTAATAAACGGGACGAGAAGGAAACCCTAAATATGGCGACGTGGCTGGAATTGACGACGTAATAGAGTTGGGCAGGGCACCACGTCTTTATTTTTTTGCCCTTTTCATTTCTCCTCCGCTTCCCCTTTCGTCGCCGACGACAGTTGGTGCTGCTGGTCTGTGCATCGCACAGGATGCACAGGATTTCCCATTCGTATTCGCATTGCGTTGTCTCCCGCGAGGCCCGAGCGAAGCCGTCCTCCCGCCACCGCGCCCAGTGTGGGTGTTGCGGGGTGGCCCGCCCTGCCCTACAACGCCACGCCCTACCCCGCCGGCCGGCCGGCGCGCGCTCCCCTTGCTCCGGCTTCTGCAATTACAGGAGAGAAAAAGGTCGCGAGATCTGGCGACACGGAGCCTTTGAGGGTGCCCCGCCCTGCCCCGACCCGCCCCTTTTCGCACCCGCGACCGGGGCAAGACCGGAGCGCCAATCATTTCTGCAGCCACTTTATTTCTTTCGCCTTTTGGAGCGCTGTCGTCGCTGTGCTTTGGGCGTCGCGTCTACGCCATCCTGGCGGTTCAGCGACCCACTGTATAGCGTCGGCGTCGGGGCGGCGAGGCGGAAGCGGCAACGCCGGGCTAGACGTGGCGTGGCGTAGCGTGGCGTAGCGTGGCGTAGCGTGGCGTAGCGTGGCGTGGCGTAGCGTGGCGTAGCGTGGCGAAGCGTGGCGTAGCGTGGCGCGAGGTGCGAAGTGAGGAAGTGAAGTGACATGGGGGTGCGATATGGAGGCGGGCGTCGGCCCCGCCTGCCGCGGGCCGCCCGTAATGAGATTATTGAGAGTAGAGTAGAGTGGTGCTGCGCTGGGGGGCCACCGCGCGGGCGCGCCTCGCCACGCCTCGCCTCGCCACGCCACGCCACGCCACGCCACGCTTCTCTTTCTAAACGTCCCCTTTTGTTGAAGGCGAACGCGTTTACTACTACTGTACGCGCTGGACCGGCCCCTCCTGGATGCTGCGGGGCGCAGTTCATTGAGCACGGCGCCAGTGCTTGAGAAAAGAGGGGCTAATTGCAGCTCCGCTTGGTGGCGTGGCGTCACCCCACCCTGCTCGTCCCGCCACGCCCCGCCACGCCCCGCCACGCTCCGACCAGTCCTCTCCTGCCCTGTCATCTTCCAATAACGCCCATTGTATCGGCATTAGTGCGTCCCCTCTGCCCCGGGGATCAGATCTGCATCCTGGATTTCCTCTTCCTTCCCTCCCTCTCTACTCTCTTTATTCTAATCCCCCCCCCCCTCTCTCTCTCTCTCTCTCTCTCTCTCTCTCTCTCTCTCTCTCTCTCTCTCTCTCCCTCTCTCTCTCTCTCTCTCTCTCTCTCTCTCTCTCTCTCTCTCTCTTCTTATTCTTTCTCCTCTTCTCTCGCGCTTCCTGTTCGACCACCGCTGCACAGTGTTGCCAGAAAAGTTAGGCAAAACACCGCGCAAGACACCTCTGTGCAGTGCGGGTCGTGCGGGTCCAGGTGGCGGCATCTCCGCCTGCCTACTAGGCAACTCCCCTGCTCCTGTGCGAAGCTGTTGCCTAGCAGGCTAGTGGAGATAGCAGTCCCGTTACGCACACGTGTATTGCGCGGGTTTTTGCCGAACTTTCTGGCAACAATGCCGCTGCACTCCAAGAACTTTCGTGCAGGTTTTTAAACATTCACGGTTTTTCACATAGGAAATTCACTGTAGTACCTTATATTATTTCAACATAACTGCTTGGATACCTTCACGTAGTTTTTATTTCATTTTATTCTTTTACCGTTTACAATTACATTTGCCGATTCTCGTCCGCATTAACCCCTCGTGGGTCCGCGAACGGTTAAAAGTGCTCTCGCCTCAATTCGCTGCGACGCAAACTGAAAATCACAAGAAAAAGGAAAAGGGGAAAGGCGAATTCTGCGCGCCCTTCTGTGTTTCCAGTCGGCGCGGCGCTGCTCCAGCGATGTCGACCTAATTTCATTTTTGCGACCTTCCTTCCCCTCTCGCTTCGCTTCCGCGCTTTTCTCCTCCAATATTTCACGTTGAACTTGTCAATGATTCGAAGGTCTTCCGCTCCATGCTGGCAACTTTTTTATCCTTTCTTTCTTTCTTTCTTTTTTTTTAATAGCGAGGGGACAAGACATTTTGTAAGAAGTTGGCAGAGCTCTCCTTAAAATTTTTACAGTCTCTTCTACTTACCTTGTTCTGTCAAATCGGTCGGAGGAAAGAAAGGAGGGGGCCGATCAGGCGCGGCCGGGCCGGGCCGGGACCGCAACTCTGATGCGCTTACATCATCCGCACGCAAACTTTGTCGTCCTTCCATTTTGTTTGCTTTCAATCTCTCGCTCGCTTTGGAGGCCTATATTTTTCCCATTGAGGCCGGGAAAGTCGTCGGAAATCAGGCAGGCTTGTGCCTTGGCAGCGTAAACATTGACTGCCATCAAAAAGCATAGAAATAATAATTCTGATGATAGAAACTGTAATAATATTTCTCTCGTGCCCGTGTATTGCAAGTGAGTAACCGGCCGACCTTCCGACCGGATCCAATAGGTCTCGGCCACTGTGTTTCCTTCCTGAGGACCCCCTCGAGCTCTGCCTCTGCCTCTAGCTCGCAGCGCAGTCCGTGTATTTGCACACACCCGGCGGTCTCGTCCGGATCGCTCCAATCCCGGCGACGAGCACGGGACTGGGCCTGCCCGTGCTGTGCCCTACCCCCTCCCCCTCCCCCCGCCCCGCCCCGCCCCCCTCTCCTAGCGGGCCTGCGGATTGCCCTCGGGGCTAAGAGCATTGGGGGTGGAGGGTATTTGGGTCCGAGTCATGACCCCCGCCCCAGCCGCCCCCGCCGCCCCCGCCGCGTCCACCCCCGAGCGGGGCCGGCGGCAGGGTCATCCCGTCCTTTCCGCACTAAACCGGCCGACCGTTCTAAGTGTGAAGATTGATCCTCTTGGGGTCAGCCTATCCGACCCCACCCTCCTGCCGCCCCCCTCGCGACGCCCCCGCCCCCTCCCCCGCCCTCTCCCCCGCCCCCGCCCAGCTCGGCGCGGCGCCGCTCGCGAACTCCTTTTACTCGGCCAAAGAAAGATGATATTCCAACGTCTTACCCCGCCCGCCTGCTGCCTGGCGGTCGGGAGACGGGCGAACAGGCGCTGGAATAAAGCGAAATGAAAATAAAGAAAGAAGCATGACTCCCCGACTCCTAATTTTTTTGTCGGAAAAGTTTGTCTTGTCTGTCGGCGGAAATGAAAACGCGCTTGGTGCGGGCTGCACCGCACGCCATCCGGCCGGCCGGCGGCCTATGATGGTAAGGAGTTGGCGCGCTCCCGACGAGTTCTATTTCAGCAGCGTCGACTCGGACCCAGGCGGCCTGGCCCTGGCCGAGGGGTACATCACCTCGATAGTGGGTGTACACTGACTAAAAAGTCAATTGTCAAGGATTGATTTGCTGACTAAAACTGACAAATTTGGACCAAAGTTTGACTTTTTCTTCCAACAGAATTTACTAAAGACAACGAAATTTGGGCTGTTTTGTCGCGGGCGCGATCCACTATGAGATTGGAGATGACTTATCAAGATTGAAAATGACTAAATTTTGACTAGAAGCGACTTTTTCAAATCCGGGTGGGACTAATACCTTTATTGTGTCGCAGAAGTATAAGAACAAGTGGACGTAAAAATGTTCATTTTTTGAAGCTTTTTGTGACTTGTAGTCAGAATGACTGAAGTGAATAGAGGTGACTAAATTGACTAAAAGTGACTAAAACGTGACCAAAATGTGCCCTTTTTTTCGCCCTGTTCACTGACTTTTCGAGGTGACGCACCCCTCGGCCGTGGCGTGGCACGCTCTGAACTACCGTTGCATCCTTCAGCTGCGCGAATGACGCTCCATCATTTTCCTGAGCAGGACGACAGACGGCCCCGCTATTGTTTACGAGGCATGCCAGAATCTCCTCTCCCCGCCCGCGATAATGCGGTGGAAGCCGCACGCCAGTAACTCGCGAGGCCGCCGTGCCGTCGCGGACCCCTGACCTGACCTCCCCGCGGGCAGCCGGCTCGCGGATAGAATGGGATGCGGAGTGACGGGCTGCTGGGGAGGCCTGCTGACGCCCGTGGATAGAGGATAGATTTGCTGCGGGATGGACAGCGGTTTGGTGCGGCCGGAGGGATCGGATCGCGGCCATTCGCAGCAGCAGCAGCAGCGCGCGTGCTGCTGACTGCATGGCAAAAACAATGTCTGATTTTTTGAGGAAAAAGGGAAAACTTTGAGGAACTTCCGTAATTTGAGGTGAACCCCTCAGATTTTGAGGGAGGCTCCTCAAAAAATAAGGGAAAGCTTCACAAATTTTGAGGAGACTTGCTCAAAGTCTTCCTCAAAGTATCCAAGGTCCTCAAAGTTTTCCCTTTTTCCTCAAAAAATCAGAAATCGTTTTTACCGTGTGTGCGCGGGGATCCAGCCATAGACCCTGCGCGCTCGGGGGTGGCGGGGATCCATCATACAGGGTGGCCCACGCACCCCAGTCCATTTTTTTTTTCGGATAGGCAGACCCTCAACAACAAACCTCTCTTTTTTTTTTACTATTATTATTATAATTTGCAGAAGTTGATAGCAAAGAAAAAGTAAAATATGCTCCATATTCCTTGAACCTTTAGCAACTAAAAGCAACGTTTACTTGTTCTCTACTACTCGACCAATAATAGCAAATTTATAATAAACAGCAAGTTTGTTGATGCGGGTCTGCCTATCCGGAGGAATGGGTCGGGTGCGTGGACCACCCTGTACTGTCGGAGGAGAGGGAGGGAGACGACGGAGCGCCGCCGGAAACAAGTCGCGGCACCGGAAGGGCCCTTGTGGTCAGTTAATTAAACGGAGTGGTCCGGTGCGCGGCGGAGAAGTAGTGCATGTGTCTGTCTGTCTGTCTGTCTGTCTGTCTGTCTGTCTGTCTGTCTGTCTGTCTGTCTGTCTGTCTGTCTGTCTGTCTGTCTGTCTGTCTGTCTGTGTGTCTGTATGTGTGTGTGTGTGTGTGAGAGAGAGAGAGAGCGCATCATGACCATCATGACTTGACGTCCGCCAAGCAGGGCGGCGGGGAATCGTTAATTCGTTTCACGACTTTCAAGTGTGAGTGCGCGTGCGCGCGTTCAGTGACTGCTTCGGGCGCCATATCGCACACGCTTCGACGCTTTCGCTGTAAAGGAGCGGAAAGGAGAGAGAGAGAGAGAGAGAGAGAGAGAGAGAGAGAGAGAGAGGGGAGAAAGGGGGGAGGGAGGAAGCGTCTGAAATGGTCTCAGGCGTTAGAGGGAGGTAGAGAGAGGCGGAGACAGAGAGAGAGACACAGAGAGAGAGAGACACAGAGAGAGAGAGAGAGAGAGAGAGAGAGAGAGAGAGAGAGAGAGAGAGAGAGAGAGAGAGAGAGAGACAGAGAGAGAGAGAGAGAGAGAGAGAGAGAGACACGCGCGATGACACAGCTCGGCGCGGCGGAGGTCGCGACCCCTCGTGTGGAAGCTTTTAGCGGCGGTGGGCGGTGTGCGCGGCGTCGGCGTCGTCATGATGACGCTGTGCATGCATCACATCCACCCGGAGGACTGCAGGGGAGGGGAGGCTCAAGTGTTGACGTCAATATTGTCATCATTTGGCGGCACGGCGTCTTACACCTTCTTCTTGTGCTTATATTCCTCGTCTTTGTTGTGTTGCAGGTGAGTGGGTGTGCAGAGAGGCCGCAGCGCTGCAACCTCAAAAGAGACAACAAGGCTGGTGTGATATATAGGTGAGCCGGAAAAAAAAAAGGTGAGGTAAAGTCTGCGGCAAGCATGGAAGCTGCTACCAGCCCCGCCCCGCTTCCCTCGCCTGGTCATCACCTCCAGGATGACATACTCTGAGATTCTGGCGCGAGCGGTGGGGCGGGCGGGGCGGGGCGGGGCCAGGCATGGCGCGGGCTGTATTCTGACTCTGTCTTCGGGCCGGGCTGAGCCAGGTCGGTCACGACTCCTATACTAAGTGCTCCGTGCCGCCCGCCGAGCCCATCCGTGCCGTGCTGTGCCGAGCGCGTGCACGAACCCCTTTTATGTCGGCGGCAATATTCCGGCCGAGGTGTGAAACGTCCCTTTGAGGTGACACCACGGGCGCGCCGCCGTCGCCGGGCCGGGCCACGTGACTCTGCTCCACGCCGCTCTGTAGGCTGATTCAGAAGAGCGCCCTCCTCGCCCTGTCTCTCTCGCACCTGTGCGGCGCACCTAGTGAGTGCGAGAGAGGCGGGGCGAGAAGAGCGCTCTCCTGAATCAGTCTGCTGCGCACTGCTTTTGGTGGCGCGACTAGAATTGGGGACGGGGTACGGGGTGAGACAGCCCAGGAGGTGGAGGGGAGGAAGTCTGAGAGAGAACGGGCCGTGTCACTTTTCCGCCTGTCTCTTTCTCTCTGTCTCTCTCCCGCTGAGCGGGTCCGCGCGACGCGCGGCGCAGCCCGCAAACCGCTTCGCGCCGCCACGGTGAAATTTGTGGGGAGCAATTACGGGGCGTACAACAAAGTTTTCCGTTGCGAGGCGTCGCCCCCGCCACCCCCTCTCCCGACCCCTGTAGCTCCGCGCCGCGTTATATGCCAAACAGAGTCTGCGGGGGCCTGGTTTATAGTTGTATTGGCGGGGGCGTTGACTCGGCGTGTTCTGAGAGCGCGGGACGGGACGGATATCCAGGGGGATGATGATCGCCCACCTCTGGTCTGGTGCAGGCAGGGTGTGTGCGGTGCGGTGATCACGAACTGCGCCCAGCCCTCTCGTCTCGCCGCGTATAACAAGTGCCTTGTTCACTCACCTCTGAGCCGCGTGGTGGCGGGAGGGGAAAAAAGTTTTCGCCCCTCCCTGGCTCTCTGCCTACACCCCCCGCGGCGGCCAAAGCAAGCAGCAGAAAGCAGCGGATACGGTGCAAAAATGAAATCAGATTTTGCGCTCTCCTCTTTCGATGCCCCAGGCCACGACAAAATCTGTTTCGATATTTTTTTTCCCCCCCGTATCTCGCTCCCCGTTGTCGCCTTGAGATATTTGGCGTCGCGGGGGTCGGCCGCCGCCCGCTCCCGGCCCACGCGGCCCCCCTTCTCCCCCTCGCCACCCCCTGCGCTCTTGTCAGAGAGCGCCAAACAGCCTGGGGGCTTGTTGGCGGCCGGAGGGGTTGGGTGGAGCCGGGCGGGGCGGGGCGGGGTGGGGTGGGGTGGGGCGGGGCGGGGCGGGGCGGGGCGGGGCGGGGCGGGGCGGGGCGGGGCGGGGCGGGGCGGGTAGAACCGAGAGCACTGGGGCACGCAGGTGGCGCCTGCCTGTGGTCCGACCCTGTGAAGGGCGCGGTGCGTGTTGGCCGGTCGGTCCAGCGTCCCGCCGACTCATACCGAAGAGCGCTGTCTTCTTCTCCCTGTCTGCCTCGCACTCATATTGGCTTCGATGTCCAGGTGCGAGGGAGACAAGGCGAGGAGAGCGATCTTCTGAATAAGTCTTTAGGGCGGGGCAGGCGCTATGGCCCCGCTGCCACGTCCCAGGAGGAGCCTCGCTGCTCTGCAGAGACGGGTGGGCGGACTAATAAACATTTTATGATGAGATGAGCGCGCGCGTAATCTGCTGCGGGTGTCGCATCGGGGCGGGGCGGGGTGGGGTGGGGCGGGGTGTGGCGGGGCGGGGCGGCAACCGCACCTCTCACAAAGGCACGCCGCGCGCCGCGGTGGGGCGGGGTTTGGTGCGCAGCGCTGCGTGTGATTCGCCGCGACAGAAATGCGATAGACAAACTTGAGCAGAGCAGCAGCAGTGCAAGGAAAGGCGAGAGGCGATAATTATCAACGTCGCGCCCTCGCCGCCTGCCTGTTGACAAAGTGGCGCCAGCCCCGCCCCGCATCCGCCCCGCCCCGCCCCGCCCCCGCCCCGCCCCCGCCCCGCCCCCGCCTCGCCTCGCCGGAGAGAGGCCAATTTCGTCCCGCAAAAGCCGCACCGCGTCGGCACTGCTGCTCTCTATCCGTAGTTTGACTTTCAGACCAACATGAGCAGACTTCCGCAATTTTCTGTTTAAAATGAAAAAAAAAAGTTTTTTTTCCTTCTTCTTCTTGCATTTGGTGAATTTCATTTGCCATGTTTTCCTTTAGTTTCCATCTTCTACAAAGCGTATAACAGGGTTGCCACAAGTCAGGAAAATGTCAGGTATTTGAATTTGTCAGGAAAATCAGGAAAATGTCAGGAAATTCTGGCAAAAATGTCAGGAAAATGGGATCAAGGCCCCCCCCCCACCCCCCGAATTTTCCCCTCAAGATGTACAGTGAAGGGTGCGTTGCGTTAGAGGGCATGACCGCGGCGCATGTTCACTACCGTCCATGGACAACATGCGTAGAAAGATGCGTTTCTGCGCAAATTTTAACTAGATACAAATTTGAATTTGAAGTGAAAAACATGCATCCCGTTATTAGACAATATTTTTGGTCCACCGGACGGATGCAAATTGTCACGTGTTCAATTCAAACCTGCACCCGGTCTAAATGTGCAGAAAACACTAATTTCCTTGGTCAATGGAGATATTTTCATTTACGGTGCACTTTGAAAATGTCACTGTGAAAAATATCTTTGTAAATTTACGATAAATTTTGTAAATCGTGATTTACGAAATATGTTATTGTAAATTTACGACGGACCTTTTTTGCTCGTGAATAAATTTCAAGCCGATATGTAGTGCTTGTAATTTTACGATTTGCAATTGTAATTTTACAACTGCACTTCGTGGAAAATTTTCCTGTAAACTTACGACCGAGGGGTGCCCAACTGAGGTAATCCGGTGTACGCGGAGTTGGTAATCAATGGTAATCCCTGGTAATCTTTGGTAATCCCTAGTAATCTTTGGTAATCCGTGGTAATCCCTGGTAATCTTTGGGAATCCCTGGTAATCCCTTGGTAATCCCCGGTAATCTCTTGGTAATCATTAGTAATCACAAGTTATACTCAGTAATCCCTTGGTAATCCTTGGTAATCTCTAGTAATATCTGGTAATCAGTAGGGAATCCCTGGTAATCTTCAACTGTCGGGGATCGAAATTTCTCGGTAGTTTCTTGTTTTATCCTTGTTACTAACTGGTAATCGCTGGTAATTTTCGGTAATCGTTGGTAATCCATGGTAATCTTTGGTAATCCATGGTAATCTTAGGCAATCTCCGGTAATCTTTGGTAGTCCATGGTAATCTTTGGCAATCTCCGGTAATCTTAAGTAATCAATTGCAATCTTTGCAACCTTGGTAATAGTGGTAATCCCTCGTAATCCTTGGTAATCCCCGGTAATCTTTGGTAATCTTTGGTAATCCTTGGTAATCTTTGATCTTTGGTAATCCGGTGTACACAATTTTATCGAGTTGGCCACCCCTCGCTTACGACTATTTTTCACAGTGGTAATGAATTATTTAATTTTTGGTTTGTGCAACTTGTTCTGTAATTTGTACTCTTCTTAAAGTCATTAGCTAGATCAATTTGTTTAATTTTTTAATGTAATGGCTTTTCTTTTTTAAAAAAATCTATAATTTGGAAAAAAAAAGCTTTTCTTTTTGAATTTTACAAAATTCACATTAAGAAAGCACCTATAACCGCCGGGTTGGTAGGCAACCTCCACGACACCACCGAAGTTGCCCCCCCCCTCCCCTCCCCCGGTCGTATAGTACTTCCGCGGCCCCTGTCACGCTTCCTCTCCGGGCAGGGCAGACTCACTCCCCACGTCCGGTCAGCGGTCGCCAGTCGCCACCACCTCGACTCCGCCGCGCTGCGCTGTCCGCACGGCGGGACAGGGGAGGACAGGGCGCGGCGGGGCGGGGCGGGGCAGGGCGGGGCGGGGCGGGGCGGGGCGGGGCGTGGTGGGGCGAAGTTGAGCGGGGCGGGGTGGGTTGCCTCCTGCCGAGCGATTCCGAAGATCGGTCTCGTGCCTCCGTCCTTGTCGCACCTGTGGCGGCGCCCTGTGTCGGGGGTGGCAGGGCCCCATGAGTGCGACAAGGACGGAGGTACGAGAGCGATCTTCGGAATCGCTCGGCTGGTCTCGGCCTCGGCCTCCTCCCGGCCCGGCACCGCGCGGCGCACAGTGCCTCCTGGAGCTGACAGGTCGGGTGGGGCGGGGCGGGGCGCGGCCCATCCCGTGAAACTATTTTAATGTATGTTGCATATATGTTGACATACATGACTTACATGTATGGGACATACACTTTGTGCATACATGGCGCATGTGTGGCACATACATGGTACATGTATCTGCCATACACTTTGTGCATGTATGAATGACATACAAGTCTCTCGCATATATGTGGCACACCTATGTCTCATGTGTGTGCGATGCCCGTCATTTGCATGCTAGCAAAATGCAAAAGACTTTTTTCTTTCTTGATTTTCCTTTTTTTTCTTTCTTTACTCCCTTTTTTATTTCCGGTGTAGTTTTATCTTCTTTGGATCTTGCTGAACTGCCCTGAAGATATGGAGATTCGAACCCAGGACCTTTGTGTTACGTACCTTGCACCTTGTCCACTAGACCACGAGACCACAGCTAGACTATGATGGCTGGAACGCGCTTTTAAGTGACATAGGACTCCCATACAAACGACATACGTTTCACATACAAAAACCATACGTTTGACTTAGAAGCAACATGCCTACATACATGATCTGCTAATAAGTTTGCAAGTGTTGTCACCCTCTTGGCTATACTAAAAATGTGACTAAGTCCAGGTGTCTCCATGCATGCTGAAGGCACTTCCACATGTATGACACATGTGTTTGGAGGGAGCATGGATGTCTGACATACAATCTATCCCCGGGACCATACATGCTGAAGGCACTCTTACATATATGTCACATATATGGGAGATGCATAGATGTATGACATACAAAATAGCTTTTACGGCATGCATGTTACAGGTACTAGCACATGCATGACACATGTATGTGAAATATGCATAGATGTCTGACATACAAGCTAGCCTGGTCACCATACATGTTGAAGGAACTATCACATGTATGTCACATGCATGTAATCATCCCATAGATGCGGTCCATAGAAGAGGTCCATAACACATGTATGTTGTATGCATGTAATCATATATGTGAGACATACACGTATCTATGTCACATATATGCAGCATATATGGCATTTGTAACACATACATGAATCATATATGGCTTATGTATTGCACATATATGTTTCGTGTTTCACGGGATGTGTTGTGGCGCGGCCTGTGTTGTGTGTGTCAGAGAGTGAGAGAGGGGAGAGAGAGAGGGAGAGAGTGAGAATGAAGGGGAAAAAAGGAAGAGAAAATATGAAAGGCAGTCGCGCGATGCCGACGTCGTGGTCCTTGTCACAGCCCCCCCCCCCCCCCCCTCTCTTCTCTTTGGCCCTTCCCCTCACTTCCACCCACTATATCCGCCCGCACGCGTCGCTGCTGTTGCCGGAAAAGTGTGAGGGGAAACCAAGCTTCTTTAAGATGCTGACAATTCTGCTCAGATTTCTCTTTCGAGATAAATTTTTCCGCGTTTCGAGTCGATTCGGGTCGGCCGGCAAAGGTAATTACATGGCGCGGCCTTTGTCATTTTCCTCTCTAATTAATCGGATTGCCTCGCCTCACCTCGCCTCACCCCACCCCGCCCGCCCCGCCCGCCCCGCCCGCCCCGCCCTTCCCCGCCCTGCTCCGCTCGGTTCCGATTCCACTTGGATGCGTCTTCCATTATATCGGCGCTAATGCTCGCTGAGATGAATCGTTGGCGCGTGAGTTTTTGCCATTCCCTACGCTTCGCCGTTGGCCGCTTCGGTCCGGCCCGTTGTTGTTGTTGTTGTTGTTGTTGCTGCTGTTGCTGCTATGCTGCTGTTGTTGTTATCGCCGCCTCTGGCGGGGCGGGCCATTGTTGTGTAGAGTTCCGCACCGTCTCACCTCCGCGTCCCGCGCGCCTCCGATACCCGATACCTATTGTGAACGGCCGTGGCCGCCATTGTTATGTACCCCTGGGTGCAAGTGCGCCGGGCGCGCCGGGTGCGCCGCCGCGGGAACCAATACCTGTCATGAACCTGCGGCCTGCTGCAGGTCGTCAGCAGGATCAGCAGGACTCGGCAGGACACTGCGCACTGCAGCTGCTATCTCTCTCTCTCTCTCTCTCTCTCTCTCTCTCTCTCTCTCTCTCTCTCTCTCTCCCTCTCTCTCTCTCTCTCTCTCTCTCTCTCTCTCTCTATTTTCTCTCTTCCTCTTTCTCTCTCTTTCTCGGCGTGTGCCGTGCGGCTCGCCCACGCGTGTCACCGCGTTGCTGCGGGTCGGCCGTGGTGTAGCGCGACCCGTACGATATGACGGGCTGGGGGCGGGGCGGGGGAGTGGGGGCGCTGCCCCCTCCCCCCACCCCGCACGGCACCCCGCTGGTCTGCGGGTCAAGCAACCCTATCACCTTATAAGCGCGCTCTGATATAATGCCGCATGCGCGCGCCGGGGCCGGGCGTGGCAGGCGCGGCGAAGAGCAAGAGAGTGTCCGCCGCGCCCCGCCGCGCCCTGCCCAGTCCGTCTTCATCGGTATTGTCCCGCCCCGCCCACTCGGCGCGCATCTCCACCCCCCCGCCATGCTGCCGCCCTGTGTTGTTATCAGCTCCAGGGCCTCGGTGCTGGCGGCTGGGACCAGACCAGACCAGGCCCGGCGGCCCGGCGTGAGAACCGTCACCGTCCATACGCCGTGGTGACCGGGCCGGACCCGGGTGACAGCTCGACAGACGCGTGTGTCAATATCTATGGGCCCGACCCACCTCTCCCCGCCCCGCCCCACCCCGTCCCGCCCCGCCCCGTCCCACCCCGCCCGCGCCTGCACCGGACGGTCCGGTCCGGCCTTTGCTCTGTCCGCGGCAATTACGCGCGCCTGACGCTGCAGGAAACAAAATGGATTGACACGACAATGCTGTGGGCAGGGCTGGGCTGAGAATGACCTGGCCGAAACACAAGCGCCCCGCCCCGCCCTGCCCAGCCCCATCCCACATCTCATAACGCGAGGGGAGAGGCCTGGCTGCAGCAGTCGTGGTCCAGCAGTCGAGATCAGAGGAGAGTGACCCCCTAAAGGGGGGGCCTCGTAGGGGTGGGATTGTAAGTAAAGTCTGGCAGTACGGCCGGTCGGGGGGATCAGCAAGCAAGGGGTAGAATGTGGTGTAAGGGGCGGGGAAGGAGAGGGGCGCATGGGAGAGCTGCGGAGCGCAGCAGATTAGGAGTTATAGCTGCTGGCGGGGCGGGGCGGGGCGGGGCGGGGCGGGGCGGGGCCCGGCCGGAGTCTAGTCTGTCCGGAGCGCGTGGCTGGAGATGGAGTGCGTGGCCGTGGTGCAGAGGACACCTCGGCCCTCCCGCACCGCACCGCACCGCACCGCCCCATGGTTCGAGTGGTCGCCGACATGGTGTTGCTATTTGCTCTACGGCCGGCGTGGTGTCCGTCGCGTTTGTCTCCTTATCTGCGCCCGTGTATTTGTGCCATGTATCACCATCACCGGGCGGGGCGGGGTGGGGCGGGGCAGGGCGGGGCAGGGCGGCTGCAGTATATCTCCATTCCGCGGGCGGGGTGGCGCGGGGCAGGGCGGGGTGGGCGTGACCCTGCAGTTGACTCGTGGCTCAGTGGGGACGCGCTGCCTCGCCCCGCCCCGCCCCGCCCCGCCCCGCCCCGCCCCGCCCCGCCCCGCCCCGCCCGGAACGCCCGCGCCCGCGGACAGGAGCGGCTCGTGAAGAAGACGCATCGGCCGGCGTGCGAAAAAGCCACCGGGACGGATTTGTGCGCGATGATAGGTTTCTGCGGCGGGCGGAGGCGGAGGCAGAGGCAGAGGCAGCAGGGGCAGAGAAGGGGCGGAGGCAGGTGCAGGGTTAGGGGCAGGGCAGGGCGGGGCAGGGCAAGCGGCAGGGGCAGGGGCAGGGGAGGAACAGGCAGGCGCGGGGGCCTGCTGTAGACCCCCGCCTCCCTCGCGCGCGTACGCGCTCACGGCATCCTTGCGGTTGGGGAGGAAATTTCTGGCGCCTAATTTGCGGCAATTGTCTGATTCGAAGAGACGCCACAGCGGAACGGCGGCGGCGGCGGCGGTGCGGACAGGTGTGGGCGGCGGACCGCAAACCCGACGCGACGCGCGGCTGCCCGGCCATCGCCGCGCCGGCCGACAGGTTTCATTTATATTTATGTTCTGCGGGAGAGGGGAAGACTTTTCCGCCGTGGGACTGTTTGAATATGCGCATGGGAATGTGCGACCGCCGCCGCCCCGCCACGCTCCGCCACGCCACGCCGCAGGGCCTTTGCCCTTTGCCTAGTCCGCTATGCGTATCTCTCTGGCTGCGGCGGTACCGTCGAGATGTACGAAGAGGTGGGGGACTTTCATTTTTATTTTTTTATTTTTTTGATCAGATAGATGACGTCGGCGCCTTCACACATGACTGGTGGGAAGCCTTCTTATTCACTTCCAGTAGAACGACTTGCACACTGGGGCTAGGTTACATACATTTTTTTTCAAACCGGTTTTCGTACACCGCATGGCTGTTTGCGGTGTGTCTGTCTGTCGACGCCTAGAAGATGAGGCCTTTCATTTGTTTGGGCTCCTTCTATTTAATTTTTGTTTTCCGTCAAAGACTTGCTTGGTTCAACACGAATACTTATTTCCCTGTTTTTGATAGACATATTCGCCCATCATCACATTCGCCCGTCATCATTACGGTTGTCAAAATTATGTAGTATGAAGACGTTGGTAAGCGTGTCTGGGCTGGGCCGGGCTGGGCCGGGCTGGGCCGGCCGCCGCGGCGCCCGACTCGCTCCTAAAGAAGGCTGCCTCCCTCCTCCTCCCTCTCCCCCACTCCCCTGCTGGCCCCGCTCTACGGCGCCCTGGAGATACACGTCCCATTTGCATGATTGCATGTCAACCCGGCGCGGCGCTGGCCGGCCAGCCCGCCTCGGCTTATCGCGGCACACCGCCGGAAAATTGATGTAAATTTGGCGAAATATTTTGGCGGCGGCGAACGCCTTGATCGGAGCCGGGCGTTGCGATATGCGGGGCGGGGCGGGGCGGGGCGGGGCGGGGCGAGACGGAACGGGGCGGAGGGGCGGGACGGGGTGGGGTAGTGTGGTGTTGGGGTTGGGTTGGGATCACCAACAGCCGACAGGGCCTCCACTTGTTATTCCCTAAGTCCGCCCGGAGGGGCCAGGGGCCCGCCTTGGCCCGGCCCGGCGCAGCCGCTCACTGCCTCCGGGCCGGGGCGGGGCGGGGCGGGGCGGGGCGGGGCATCCCCTAACTCGTCGACTGGTGCTGCTATGGTGGCGGGGCGGCCCGCATGCGGCTCGCGTCACCAAGCGCCCCGCCCCGCCCCGCCCCGCCCGCACTGCACCGGGTAGGAAGGGCTTCGAAATGAGGCCGCATTTGCATACCAAAAGTATAGTAGTAGCTCGTGGCTTCAACAAGCCGCCGCCGCCGCCGCCATGTCCCTCTCCTCTCTTATTGCCGACCGGGCCGGGGCACAAGCGGGGCCAAATTAAAGCTGGGCAGTACGCCGGGGCGCGGTGGGGCGGGGCGGGGCGGGGCGGGGCAAGGTGGAGTGGGGTGGGGTGGGGCGGTGCGGGTGGCGGCAGGGACAGGCCCTCATGTGGGAGAGCAGAGCGCGGGGCGGGGTGGGGCGGGGCAGGCATGCCGGGCGGTGTGATGCTGTCAGTCATGAAGTACCCGCACGATATCGAAGAATTATATGGGGTGGGAGACAGGACAGAATATCGAGCAGTGCAGAGCAGGGCGGGAGGGTGGGTCGGGTCAGGGCGGGAGTGGTGCCGGGCGGGGCGGCGCTCAGTCTCACCCTCCCTACCCCTCACCCTCCCTGCCCAGGCGGGGGCGGGCGGGCGCTCTCGTAGCTCCTGCGCGCTTTCTTTTCCCGTCACGTACAACAAGTGCGTGGTCGCGGTGGATGCAAGTGCCCGCCCCCGGGTGCAGGCAGGCACCCCGCCCGGGAGTAGGCTAGAGAGACTCAGAGGGAGAGAGGCGTCAACTCGCGGCGCGGCGAGAAGCGCCGTGATTGGATAGTCCCAGCGTGAGCTCTGGGCAAGGCTCTGATTGGCGGACGCAGTCACGTGGGATCTGCGCTTGTAGAGGTGGTGGGGGTAATGAGTCGCAGTCCGCTGCTGCACACGCTCTAGGAAACCATGTGATCGTAGAAAGCAGGCACAGGTGATTTGTAGAGGGAATTTGTTCGTCGTAATTGTTTGTTGAGTCATCCGAAGTCGTGTGCGTTTTTATTAAATGACAAGTTTGATTGCTAACGGCTTTGAGGTAAGGACTGAAAAATGATTTTGACGGGCCATCGCGATGAATTGCCCGCAAGTCCAACTGTTAAGTTTCTATTCATTTCCAGGCTGCTTCATGGCTCCTAGATGTTGTGCGCCACTTTGCTCCAATTCTCATAAAAGTGGCCATTCTCTCATTACTTTTCCTAAAGATCTCACTAGGAGGCAATTGTGGATCAAAGCAATTGGGCGAGAAAACTGGACACCAAAATCTCATGAGAGGATATGCGAGGTACCTAGACAAATACTTTCTGTCACTGCATAGCACTTAAAAAATTCAAATTGTAAATTTCATTTATATTTTGTTTGTTTTGTCACAGATACACTTCAAGCCTACTGATTGGATTGATCGCACAAGTTCTCATAAGCTGCTCAAATCATCTGCTGTTCCGAGTCTTCTGTGTAGAAATGAAACGTGCCTTTCTCAGTCTGAGGTTGTATTTCCTTCTCCTGGCATAATACTAATCACACCGTCAAATCATGCACACCATCACAGCTCATCTTGTGCAGTTGCCATATCAGAAAGTCTGAAAGAAGCTCATGATGAAGTACCACCACCATCAACAACAGTCTCCAGTAGGTGTTTGAAACTTATGCAAGCAAATGCAAATCTGCAATCAAAAGTATCTGTGTTGAGCAGGGAAGTAAAGGAGAAAGGAAGAGAAATTATGAAATGTGACAAAAAAATTCTTGGACTGAGTCAGGCAGCAAATAGGAGAGAAGAGTGGCTGGAATCTAAATTTGGAAAAGATCAACTCCAAGTGGCGGCATCAGGCAACAGTAGAGGAGTGCAATGGAGTATCGGTAGTGTCGATAAAGCTCTTGGTGTTAGATTGTCTGGTGGTTCGGGGTGTGTAAAAACTGTAAGTGACACTGTCTGTCCGCTGCCTTCTGTGCGAACTATTCAGAGAAGAACTCAGAGCATCAAGTTTCAGCCTGGTCTCCTTCATGAGTTTTTGGAACCTTTCAAGGAAAAAGTGTTGCCGACATTCACTCCTGAAGATAAGGACTGCACACTTCATTTTGACGAAATGTCAATAAAAAGTCAGAGAAATTTCGATCCTGGAACCGGTCATTACTTTGGAGGAGTGACACTAGAGGGAATTGAAGGGCTTGCATCGAAATTGGAAGTGTTCACATTTGCAGGACTACAGCGCAAGTGGAAGCTTAATTCAGCGTATCATTGCACTCCTGCAGAAGGATGCACTGCACCGAGGGCCAAAGTTGTTCTGGACCTCCTCCAGTATGGCGAAGAGAGTGGCCTGAATTGTGTAGCATTAGTCTGTGATATGGGCAATAGAGGACTTTTAGCTGAGCTTGGCTTCAACACCACTAGAGACAAAAGAAAATTTTCCATAACCCACCCTTTTAATAGTGAAAAAATACTTTGTGTTGTTCCAGATGTTGTCCATGTTTTCAAATCTATAAAGGAGATGCTTGTCAACAACAAGGAAATATGTATTAGTAGTGACATTGCCTCTAGGTTTGAACTTCCTACCACACAAGTTGAGTTGTCTTTTGTTGAACTTCTTGTCGATTTTCAAGAAGATAACATGGACTGTCGCTTCGCCCCCAGATTGACAAGAAAAGATTTGAGCAAAAGCCACTTCAACAAAATGAATACCGCCTCTGCCTGTCATATATTTGGTGATAAGACTGCAGCAGCCTTGGATTTTCTTGCCGATGAAAAAGTATTTGATTCTGAGTGCAAAACAACGGCATGGTTCATCAAATTAATAAACAAATGGTTTAGTATCCTTTCATCAAGAAGCATTGTGAAGGCTCTTAGTTTGAAAAACAGGGAAGCTTATGATGAGGCCATTTGTGTCCTTCAGCTAGTGATTGAAGTTTTCAGTACTTTGTCAGTGGGCAATAATTGGAAACCTGTACAAACACATGTAATCATGGCCACAGCAGCCCTTATTCAAATCTCTTCTCACCTTTTGTTTGTGAGAAAGTATGATTTTGTATTCATGGGCAGGTTTACAAATGACATTTCTGAAAATATCTTCTCAGACATCAGAAGGAGTCGGCCAACACCAACCGCTCTGGAAGCCAAATACGCATTGAAAATGCAAACTCTGAGCCAATGTACCAGAAGAGTAATGAAAAGCCAGTATGCTCACGATGACAGGAAGAATCTTATGTCACTACAAGATATTCTGGAGTATTCAGAAAGTAAAAAGTTCAAGCCTGCACCAAGTTCTGAACCACTGCCATGGACTGAGCCATTGTCTTTTGAAACAAGTACATTTAAAGATGTTGTATTGTACCGAATGTGTGGTTACTTGCTTCATTCTATGCGAAAGAGTGGTCAACTCAGCTGTGATTCTTGTTTTGAAAATTTACAACATCAAGGTGATACCCCCCTATCGCTTGCTAAATGGACAGTGATGACAGACTTCAAAGAAAATGCTCAGATTCAGGTCAGTGCTGCTGTTTATAGGTTACTTCAGGCCATTGAATTCAACATCAATATTTGGACCAAAGACATTCTTAAATTAGAAGCAAACGCCACAACTTTGGTGTATCGGTCTGTAGTACCTGCACTTTCCGCTTATGATATCCCTTCTTGTTTATCCTGTTTGACTATAAAAGAAAAAATTGTTAAAAGATTCATTGTGATGCGCCTGAAGCAAATTGAAAAGACACCACTTGAAGAAAGGCCTGCGCATGACAGTAGCTTTGCAAGCAAGAGCATGGCCTACCGAGTTCTTGCAACAAACTACCGAGGCAAGAGGAGGACTGAAGGCAGCAAATTCAACACACCCCAGAAAAGACTGCGCTAATCAGGGTTCCTAAAATTTAAGGCTGATTTCTTGTTCTTATTGTGATGCTCGTAATTCATAATTTGTATTGTATGTCAATCAACTATGTACCTTCAAACAGGGTTCATAAAATTTAAGACTGAAATTGTTTTTATTGTGATGTTATGTTATTTTTTTTTTTATAAAAATGAACCTAATTTTAGGTGGCTTGCAATTCCTTTTAATTCATATAGTATATTTATTGTCTATTGTTATATGCTATTTTTTTTATAGTATGTTTTAAAGATGAGTTTCTTACCTATTCAAAGCGCTAATCAGGGTTCCTAAAATTTAAGGCTGATTTCTTGTTATCATTGTGATGTTTGTAATTCATAATTTGTATTGTATGTCAATCAACTACATACCTTCAAACAGGGTTCATAAAATTTAAGACTGAAATTGTTTTTATTGTGATGTTATGTTATTTTTTCATAAAAATTTACCTTTTTTTTAGGTGGCTTGCAATTCCTTTTAATTCATATAGTATATTTATTGTCTATTGTTATATGCTATTTTTTTTAATGGTATGTTTTAAAGATGAGTTTCTTACCTATTCAAAGCATTTGATATTGTCTTCTTAAATTTACTGCTTTTATAATTCAGAATATGATATTGGTATATATCTATTGTATTATTGATTGAGAATAAATCAAATATAGCTCAGCATGTCTTTTTATTGTCATGGTTACCTTAAGTACCACATGAACAAAATACAAAACCAGGTATATCAACACAGTGTCAATGCACAGTAAACTAATTCTTACATCAGATGCTCGGATTAGTGCGCCTGATTTCTTGCTTAATACGATCTTACATTTTCATTCCTCTTCAAAACAATCAAGTCCATACTTCATTTCAAATAGCTCTAGTTCACGTAAAGATAAAATTCCATTTAATAATTCAAGCTCTGCTTCCAAATTGTCCTTGTTTGTTGCTAACTGGTTGTGCTCTGCCACCAAATTACGTTCAACTTGTACCATTGTTTGTTCGCTCACGTTCACCTTGGTTCCACCCTTCAGAACTTCAGAAGAATTTAAAAGCATTAATTCATCAGCCAGCCTGCACTTTGTCTTCTTTTGGAGAACTTTCTTTCTTGAAGTAGTTGTTGCAAAGATACTTGGAATAGCAGTGGATTTGAGCAGCCTCTTAGACCCACAAACAAACCAATCTCCTCTAGTGAAATGAACCTGCACACAACAAAATTAAGAGGAAAAATTAGTACATTTTCACATTTGTTGATAAAAGAAATAGAAATCGGTTCTTGCTTGTCAAGCACAGAGCATTTGTTGAAGACTGAGCCCAATAATTGTAAATTAATGAGCAGCTAGAACGCCTAGTTGAGGTTAGAATTTGCCATTCATATTTACCTCGCATATTCGTCCTTTACGCAGCGGACTCCGGTTAACTCGCTTCATGGCTTCCATCCAAAATTCTTTCATTCTAGAATCCTTAGGAAACTCCATCAGTAAATGCCCTGTTTTAGTGGTGTTATGACAGTTGGGGACCGAGCACTTTGTTGACATCGTCTGTATGAAATGTTTCCCTAGTATTAGAACCACAACTAAAGGAAAGAGAGGCGTAGGAAAGTGTTTCTCATTAAAAACTCACCGGAATGCCTCTATGAGCGATGCTCGAAAACGTATCTCAAAGCAGAAGAGCGGGCTAAATAACTACACAGCTCCTCGCTACTGTTTCTAGAGCTTTTAAACAACAGAGAAGCAGCTGGTCCGCTCCCACTTCGTGACGTCACACCAGCCGGCCAATCAGCGGCCGGAAGATCACGCTGGGACTGTCCAATCACGGCGCTTCTCGCCGCGCCGCGAGTTGACGCCTCTCTCCCTCTGAGTCTCTCTAGAGTAGGCCTGAGAGGCGTTCTCCCCGCCCCGCCCCGCCCCGCCCCGCCCCGCCACGGGGCAGACTCATCTATGTCCGCACGCATTTCGGACCCTTTGGAGACGTGAATTCGTTCCGCTGCGCTGCCAACACGACCCCAGCCGACTGCATAGCGGAGTGAAGTGCGCGCTCGGAAACTGAAGAGAGTGCGTTTTCTTTTTTGTCCTGACTCTTTCGCTGCCTGTCGCCGTGGGGACAAATCAAGTGGGAAATCAAGTGTGCAACTGTTCAACGCTTGGAAGTGAGCAACTCCCTGTTAAACTCATGCAAGCTTGAACACAACAGCTGCTCAATCCCAAGTGCTAAGTGCCTGTAGGCCTGTAACTCGGTAGTTGTGCGCTTGCAAGTGTTCAACTGCGCTGGACAACACTTTCCTTGTTGAACACTTAGCAAGTGCAAAACCACTGTGTTGAGCACTTACAAGTGCACAGCAGCCGTTGCGTTGAGCAGTTTCAATTGCACAGCTGTTGAGTTGAACACTTGCATATGATAACCATGC